>JBAMJV010006842.1:0-197340 GCA_037951105.1 Echinarachnius parma | reverse complement strand
CCAGTACCAGTACCACTATGCATGATCTACAATGTAAATGGTTCACTCAGGTGAACCATTTACACGCAATGCTAATGAGCGGGAGATAACAATATCGGCCATTCGTACACTGTTGCGTTCAACAGTTGAACGCAGTGTTTTAGGACGCATCGGTAAGGAAAACGGACGGGAAATAATCATTTTATTTCTACATTTTGCGGTCTTCAAAACAACAAAGTCGGTAATTATCAAACTATCAAAGTATATGATTTGTGGATCACATAAACGAAAGTTTTTTTGCATTTGCTGGTAAATTGAGGGAGAAATCAGCCGACAAAAATGTTTTGTTTCCGTTGGATAGTGCAGCGGGCGGAAGAGGTTGATCTCCGCTATTGTAATGTACCTATGTGTGACCACTACCAGGACCATTTAGTGATTTACAGTTCGTTGTAGATACTAGAATTTAGACTAGATGTGCATCTCTGCAAAGTTTTGTGAAATTTTGCAACAGACTACTGACTAAATATATTTTTACAGGCTTTAACACATACATCATAGTTACAAATAAAAGTAAAATATAAGTCAATTAATAATGTTTAAGGACAATGTTTAAAGGTCAATAAAGGACTCGCAAACCTTTAAACAGAAACTAAGTAGCCAACAGTTCGACTAGAACACCCCACCCTCACTGACCTCGATCTCATCTCACCAAGCTGAGTGATGCTCCCGTAGGAGTTTTTTCAGCATATATCCAACCGAAGTACCGAAGTTTTGAAATGTGCTTGTTTTTTCTGATTGGTTTCTTACAGCAATTTTCCCAGCTCACATCAGTTGTCATAGCCTTCCTTCTGGAACCAAACCAGGTGAAATTTTATTGAGTATAATTTTTAAAATATGACTATTGTCTTTTTGAGTAAATTGCAACCATTACACAAGTTAATCAGCATTTTAAATTTGGGGGACTAAAGATAGATGGATGGACCTCAGATCTATTCAGTTTTGTTTCACTTGTGTAGATCTGCAAAAAGTTTGTTTGTTCGGGGGGCCGGGGGAGGGGGGGGGGGGGATGAAAGAATAAATCTTCACCTCCTGAACAAAAGATTACTTACAGATCTCCACGCCAGTGCTCTGTTTGATCAGTAGAAAATAATTGATGTGCAGTTTTTTAAATTTTGACATTTGAGTGATAAGAAATGTATTGCGGATATTCTGACTGTTTCTAGATGTAAGGAAAAATGGGAAATTGAATTTTGTAACACAATTAATAAAACAGTTTTGTACCCGTTATATTTGCGACAAATTTCTGCAGGGGTGATTTCAACAACACTACATTATTTCTCTCCTTCTCTTCCCATAGTCAAGCAGGTTACTTGGCCAACTAGATGACTTTGCAGATGAGCAGGGAGTTAGTGGACCAGCTCTAAGAAATGTGGTGAAAAGTCTGCTTGCAGTTCCTTACAGTGAGTAACATTTTAGGGATAATAAATTGGATGACTAATAATTATAAATCATCAGGTTCAGGCTCATTTCTTTCCTATTAATTCTAGGGTGGAGACAGGCAGTTAGACAACCCGTTTTTAACTTCAAAGCAAGTATCAGTGAGAAAGCTTTATTAAATTCAAAGCCTTAGGAAAATAAAATGCTGGTTAATTGTAAATTATACACAATTTAGTTATTGTACCTTTCAGCCTTATTGAAGGTATACTGTTTCTCTAAACATGTTCAAATTTGCATGACACATGTGGCGACCTGGAGAAAACAATGAAGCTATTCAAATTTCCTTTTCCTGATAGTCTATTCAACCTTGTATATAGAAGTTGTTGATATGTGGGGTGAAACTCAGACAAGTGTTCATGTTGCCTTTGTTGATTACTCACTAGCACTAGGACTACTCACTAGCACTGACCAAAGTTCAACCAAGTTAGATTTATTTGAATTATTCCTTTTGAACGCTTCCTTGCATTTTGAGTATGTTTTGTTACTTTACAGGTGCGGTGAGGAAGAATTTAAGTCCCACTGATTTGAAGGAAGATTTCATTAATCTTGGTAAGTTATACTGCTACAATTTTGTAATGAGCATTTAAAAATGTCTCTTTATTTCTTTTTTTATTTTTGCACAAAAGTATGTAATCCTGTATGATCCACACATAGGTTCATTACAATAGCGTTGTGCGGAGATCAACCTCTTCCGCCCGCTGCACTATCCCAACGGAAACAATTTTTTTGTCGGCTGATTTCTCCCTCAATTTACCAGCAAATGCAAAAAAACTTTCGTTTATGTGATCCACAATTCATATACTTTGATAATAATTACCGACTTTGTTGTTTTGAAGACCGCAAAATGTAGAAATAAAATGATTATTT
The DNA here is from genome assembly GCA_037951105.1 of Echinarachnius parma. Lineage (NCBI taxonomy): Eukaryota > Metazoa > Echinodermata > Echinoidea > Clypeasteroida > Echinarachniidae > Echinarachnius > Echinarachnius parma. The sequence goes on along the minus strand of JBAMJV010006842.1, from coordinate 194,997 downwards.
CCCGTCCGTTTTCCTTACCGATGCGTCCTAAAACACGGCGGTCAACTGTTGAACGGCAACAGTGTACGAATGGCTGGTATTGTTATCTCCAGCGCATTAGCATATTGCGTGTAAATGGTTCACCTGAGTGAACCATTTACTTTGTAGATGTGGTATGATCAACATATGGAAGTTTTAGTGAGGAGTGGATACATGTACATGCCAGAATGCCAGACTCTACAACATTATTTGCACCCCTTTCTTTTAGCCATGGAGAAAATGATCATTTTAATTTTTAGAATGTTTCATGATATACAATATTCCACTTGTTGAAATAAAATATCAAGTAGATGGGGAATGTACATGCTATTTACATCATCTATTGAACAACTTGTGTGAAATGGAGAGAATAACAGTATAACACCTACATTTTTTTAATGTTCAGGGATAGTTAGACTAGATAAGTATCTTGGTAGGTATAGTTTCTTGTGACTGCCCATTGAAAAATTTGTTTTTACTCTTTTGTTGTTTTCACTCTTCTTTTTTGTAGGTCTGTCGGAAGAAAAGGCTAGTTTCATATCTAATGAAGTAAGTATGAATGAAATCATAGTGTTTTGCTCTTGTTAAAGTTGATGCAGTTGACTTTTGTTATAAAAGACTCCTGATATCATTGAAACCTCCTTTTTTATGCAGACGTCAATGTGAAGCCTGGACCCACCCTCCTCAGAGGTCGAAAAATATTGACGTTGATTCGACGCCAAAGCCCGAATGGTTTCTTTTTATAATTGGGTGAAGCTTTACCTATATTAATGATGAAAGGTGTGAAGCTATGACGAGTGATTTTTGTTTTCTGGTGATGCGACGTCGAATCCGCGTGGAAATATGTCGAAGTCGTGGCATTTCAAAGTTCAAACAACTATCAATGTCAATGACAATTTTCCAGAATGCATGCATCGTAATCACACCACGAACGACTAGTATTCTCTTATATCGCAGAGGCTACAAAACCCGGCCGGGGGTGTAACCCGGCCAGTTCAATGACAGCTTCAGACCTGGTAAAAACTGAAAAAGTGAAGCTTCACCTATGGAAATAATTCAATGGGTGAAGCCTGGACTAACACATTTGCTGATAGAGTGATACTTCGCCTATGTTTTTTGTAAAGCAAGTGAAGTGGTGGTGAAATCCTGACCTTAAAATAATTGGCTCAGGTGAAGAAAGGTGATGACCTGAGGAGGATGGGTCCAGGCTCCAAATTAACGCCTGCATTATAATGAAGTTTTGTTGTATCAGGGTTGAAAAGGCAATGAGATACAAATAGGTTCTGGACTTTGGGACCAAGAAAACTCCTTTGTTGTATCACCTTTATGGATCCCAGCTTCCCATAGTGAAGAGGTTAACTTTCTTGTAATGATGAAAATGGTTTTGCTTTTTTTTCTTTTTTTTTTGTGCCAGTGGAAGAGGAACCTAGTTGGTCTGTCAAGGAGTGCAATGGGGCAGACGCTCATGATCAATCAGCTGGTTGATATGGAGTGGAAATTTGGAGGTGAGGCTGAATACTGTTTTACTGTTGTAAATGTAATTCTCCCTCAAAACACAAATAATAAAAGAAAACCCAACGATAAGATGAAATGCACATATTTCAAATACAGTTGTATAAAATATTTTTCAAAATCAAGTAACATGTAAGATTGATTGGGATCTGATTGGCCACACATTCCTGACTCGCACTGCCTTTCTGTTGTTCCATTGTTCTGTGTCTCCACCACCTTTAAGTCATGTTTGCATATGATGACATAAATGGTACCCTGGGGTACCAAATGAAAATCCGCCATTTTTTAAAATTATTTATTTATTTTTCAGGGCTGTACACTGGGATACCAAAGAATATGAAATTATTTTCGTTATGCTTTATTAACGTTCAAAAAGCTCTCTTTTCGGCCGGGGCAGCGTGCATACAAACACCAGCGGCGTCCATGATTGCCCTGCGGTACGGTTGTACTTCGGGTGGACACAAGATGGCGCCACACAATGTGTTCATGTGTCTTACTGTCTTTATGGTCAATAGTCTACATGATGTCCTTATTGTCATTTTACCTCTGACGAAGATACTGCTATATAGGATCGAAAGCTTAGGACCCTCACCAACCAAAAAAATACACGGGGGCGACGGGCGATTCGCCCCGAAACCTTTGAAATCGCACGATCTGCATGATCGGAAAGCGGCAGAAACATACCAAACATGGCATAATCGGATAGGTCACAACATGATAAATATTGATAATCATTTATTAGATCCATGAGCAGTGTAAACGATGAAAACAAAAATAAGAGCCCCTGTGAGCCCCAAAATAGCCCTCGTGAATAATTTCACGAGGGCGTTTTTCTCCCACAAAATTTTCAAAATCGCCCTCGTGAAAAAAAAAGTATTTTTTTGGTTGCCCCTCACTGACTCTCATTCTGTTCTTATTGCGATACAGTGACAGCAGCAAGCAGTGAACTACAGCAAGTTGGCAGCACCTTCATTCAGATGAAGCTGGTCGTCAATAAAGGAAACAAGACAGAGAATGTGTACATGGGTAGGTTATTGATCAAACTATTTACTTAGATAGATTGATAGATTTTATTTTGTCTCCAAATATGCAAATGTTACAAAGAAATGTCTCATCCATTGGCAAGAGAAAACAATAATGAAATAATGTAAAATAATAATGTTTCGATTTATATAGCGCCTAATATGATTGATAATCATCTCTAAGCGCTTTACAATGATATTATTACCCCAGCCATCGGACACACACACATTCATTCCGCAAATGAAGTAGCTGGTTGTCAAGAGAGGCAACATGGGTTAGTTATTAATTGAACTCTGTACTTACAGTAGTTACTAATAACCCATTGACTATGGGAACCTAGTGGGCCCTGTATTTACTTTATCAGTGGGGATTTCAAAATCTAGTAGCTGGTTTTGAGGATTTGGACAATGTTACTAAGTCCCTTTAACCCATTGTCTAAGGGTACCTGGTGGCCCTGTAGGGATTTCCAAATTGAGTAAGGTACAGGAATAATGTGGGTGTCATGGCTAGAATGTTTGTTCTAGTTTTTGATTGAGATTCATCTTTTATTGTTGTGTTATAAATAGAAACACACAATTTGATTTCAGACTCTTGAAGAAAACAAACCAATTGAACATTTATGCACAAGTCACTTTTAGAAATTAAAGATTCATTTTTGTTATTTTAGTGCTATAGCCTGCTAGTTTTGAAAGCACAGACATACTCATTGATATGAAGACAACTTGATTTGGGGATATCATTAATTCTCCAAAGTCTGTAGCCCGAGTATTTTCAGGACCAGTCCTTAATCAGGATAGATGATTGATAAACACAATTTTCAACCTTTCTTTCTTGTTTCCTACTCATTTTCACAGAGTTGTCTGTTCCAGAGTTCTACTCTTTTCTGCATGAGATGGAGAAAGCCAAAGCAAGTTTGGAGTACTTCAGTTAGCAACCACCTCCAATATTTTGTAGATACATTTCAGTCAAAATTATTTTTGTACCGTATTGATAACTCATACAATCATGTATGATTTATGAGAGAAGCTTTGATAGTACTGAATGTTGAACGACCAAGACCTATGTATATTGGACTATTTAACCATTTGAACAAGATTTGAGTTGGTATTTAGGACAATTCCTGAATGGGCTAATGCAGAATACAATTAGGATAAACTTAAATTGTTTGATTTTTAGATGAATACACATCTTGTACACGTATAACAACACTAAATATGAAAAATAGGCCCGCAATACGAATAAATCAAACTGCACAATGAACACTAATATCCCATAATCTGCCATGTCTGTAATGAATCTATTATGAATTCTTGCAATCACCTATGACTATTGGTGAAAAGGAACTCACTGACCCAAAGTGTTATGCCTCTCACAGTTCTCAATAACTTTGGTACCGTAGTGGTGCATGGGGGAACTCGACCAGACGGGAGAAATCGGCCACCTACAATACATGTAAACATTCAAAGCGAACAGGCTGCGAGGGATCGGGACTGCAAAGTCCTCCTGACAGTGCTTGATCTGCAACGCAATGTGTAAGCAAGTATGGTGGTTGCTAGTCGGTGGGGCTTTCCCTTATCCTTTCCTTTTAGGTGGCCAAAATGACACATGTAATAGACTTGTGTGTTGTAAATCCTATTTTGGGGGGTTGCCAATATAGAGTTTCTAGTGGCCAAATGAAATTACAGGTGGCCATTGGCACCCGGGCCACTGGCAAGGGCGAGACCCAAGTGGTACATTGGAATGTAGGTGGACTAGTTTCCCCAGGGAAATGGAAGACTTCCACTTCCCTGGTTTCCCTGCCACTGCGGTACATGTATGTAGTCACCTAGTAGTAACAAAGTATCATTTGCTGAAGTATAATACGAACATACATTGTAGGTCTTACCAATGATGAAGAATGTAATATTAATTATTGAATTATACATTTGATTGTCAATTAGTCATCTAAACAGTCTGATTTACTTGTACGGTATGTCCCATAGTGCTGTTGATGAGTCCCGGGTACCCGGGTCCCGCCGAAAAATGTCGAGTCCCGGGCGCAAAAATCGATCCTCGATTTCCCGGAAAAAAAAAGCAAGTCCCCTCATTTAACGCAAGAGTTATCATGTTCATTCAAGTGACATAAATGCGCTCAATTTTTGTCACTTGAATGAACATGTTTTCCCAGCTTGCGTGACATGCCGATCGTGTAATCAACAAATGGGTAAATTTCGGGTACCCGGGACTCGCCCGAAAAATTATTGCGAGTCCCGGGTAGGAAATACTCCCGAAATCAACAACACTAATGTCCCAACAAAAATTACAATCAAACTTTCTGCAACGATAACTTTAAAGATAGTAGATCAATCATAATGCTATTTCAGGTTATGAAATTATAACTTATTACCTACATCTTGCAAAAAAAAACCTATTTGATTTGCTTCAGTGGTCATGGAGAATGGGGATCTTAGTAAATCATGTCAGATGTCCCTTCCCTCCAGGTTTCAAATACGAAGTTGTTTATTGTGTTCTCACACAAAAATATCTTTTGAGAAAGTGACTGCTTGTTTCCTGCATTTTCAACTAACAAAATAAATAATGAATGAAATGAAGTAAAAGGGAATCATATTTCTGAGTTTTGCAAACATTGGTAAGGTGTGAAAATGAATGATTAAAGAGAAAAATTAAATCATTAACTCATGGAAGACTTGATTTGAGCTCTTCCTCCTTTATGGCTTTCCTTATCTTTTTTTCTCTGAGAGATCAATACATCTTTCAACAACAAAACCTCACACGAGTACACACCATTGATATAAAGGTATGCACAGAATTTGAATTAAATTGTTAGTTGCCCTGACAGTTGTGAGCAAAATATTTCCATTCATATGGGTGCCAAGAGCATCCAAGTGTCAAACTTGGAAGAAACGGACCCATGACATGATTTACAAAGATCTCCATTCTCCATGACCACTGAATCAAATCGAATAGGGTTTTCTGCAAGATGTAGGTAATAAGTTATAGTTTCATACCCTGAAATAGCATTATGATTGATCAACTATCTTTAAAGTTATCGTTGCAGAAAGTCTGATTGTATTTTTTGGGGGGACATACAGGGTGAACACACAGTTTGTCCTCTTTTTAAAGGTATCACATATTTATAGGCCACTTAAACTGATCTTTGATGAAAGTATGATAAAAGGTAACTGAATTTTGTGAAAACTTTATTATTTATGTTATTGTTGTTAATCTTGGCCATAGTTAATATTTCATGACCAGACTATAATTGTACACTCAAAGTGACTGCCTATATTGTCATGTGACTGTATTACAGTGATGCCATTATAGAGAATCATTTGTATGCTTAATGAAATATCACTTATTTTTAGATTATTTGTCCCATTTCCAAGTATACTTGTTCATGATAGTTTGTAGATGAGATGATATATTATTTTGTAGCTCACACCTTCAGCAATGTTTCTCCTCATTTGTGGTCATGAGGTCAAAGGTAAAACATATTTTGCAAGTAGAAATAAAACTGTATAAAGAACTGTCATATGTCTCATTTTGAAAATGATACTAATGCATATTTTTCAACCCCTATCTTTCCTATACATATAGGGACCTGCTGTAAATCCATCATTGTGGAGAATTATGAAGAATGCGATATCTCATTAACTATTCCAACGTTTCTTTCCTATTGATACAACCCTCCTGTGTTGAAGAATGCTCCTTGAACTTAAAAGAAAAGGATCCTCTTTGATTATTACATTTTTTAAGAGTAGTACTTGTGCTAACATGTATGTCTATTCCATCCTCTGCACTTTTCAAAGAGTGCATAGAGACATTGAGTGTTTAAAGGGATAGTTGAGTATTGGTCAAACTTAACTTTAGTAACCAAAACCTGCACCATTACGGTACAAAGTAATAGTTATAACTTCACCATGCTCGAAAAGTATACACAATTACAAACGACTAAGTAAAAACCCCTGTTATCATACAAAAAGAGCCATTACAACTCAAGAGGGCGCTATTTAAACAAAATCATTGGTTTTAGCCTTTTTTCATACAAAATTGTGCATTTAATGTTTGTTAAAATAATGATTCTATAGAGATATCATCAACAACTTTTTTCAAACCTATTCTGATTTTTTTCAAAGTAGTCTTCGAGCATTTTTTGAAATTTTTCTAAAAAGTCTAAATATCGCCCGGTGATTGCCGGTGAAGAACATTTTAAATAAAAATATATTTATGGATATTTCAGCCGTTTCTGAATCGATTTTGATCAAATAAAGTTTATTATGTCATTAAAATTGTATGTTCTTTCGAATTTGACAGTCAGTTATTCATTATCTCACAAAAAAATATTGGGGGGCACTTCGGGAAATACCAATACTCAACACTACCTTTAACCCTAGAAAACATGTTTGTCATATTATTTTTATGTTCAAGAAAATCACATTTGTTATTTGAAGTACATGTATTATGAATATGTAAATTCATAGTTATAGCCTAGGAGATTTTATATGATGCCTGTTATTTTGTACAGAAATGTAATAAAAATATATGATATATTATATCGCCATTGACAATAGCTTACGTTTTTGTTTTGTTTTTGTGTGTTTGATTCTTTTATCCTTTTATAGTTAAATTGCTGGTATTCTGAAGTCGTGTCTAAATTTAAACAACTGTTTTGTTAAAGTGGACTTACACACAACTTCAGCCTTATCGGCCAATTGACTTCAATCAGAAAAACAAAATAAGGACATGGAAAATAATGCCTGAATGCTCCCAAGTTGAAGATATAGTGTGCATGCTCTTACATATATTTGTTTAAATGTTAAATCCAGGGGTACTTGTTTTGAATATATTTTGTGTTTGTATGCGTACATGTACACTTATATTTGTCTGTGCATGACACTGTGGGTAAAGTTAGTTTGCATATTATGCTTGACTGTTTGGTAAATGTGTGTATGTTGATGAGTATTAAGTTACACATATGAACATGTTGTATGTGTGTTAAGGTGCATTTTAAATATTTTATGCTAGTTTCAGTACTGGAGACACCAAGTATTCGGGGGGAGGGGGGGGGGGGGTATTGCGGGGAAATGCCACAATGATTATAATCATACCATAATGTAAACAAAAATTATAAAACTAAAACAAATGTGGGAATATTAAAAAGACATAATTATGGTATATTCCAGCAGGTCCACATGCCACACACCCAGGGTGAAATTCCCATTGACTTATATTACCAATTGAATTCAATTGGTACCGGTAATCAGAATTACCAATTGAAAATTACCAATTAAAAATTACCAATTGAAATCAATTGGTACCAATTGAAATCAATTGGTAATCGAAGTATATGGAAAATGGAACGATTACCAATTGAAATCAATGGGTACCCATTGAATTCAGTTTCAATGGGTACCCATTAGAATTTCAATGGGTACCCATTGGATTCAATGGGTACCCATTGAATTCAATGGGTACCAATTAAAATTTTAACTGGAATTTCGTACTGGGCATACATTAGATCGACAAATCTATCGCTTTCATGGCCTTTTTGACATTATTATTGTTATTTTCACTGTCGGCATTCTAGTGAAAATAACAATAATAATGTCAAAAAGGCCATGAAAGCGATAGATTTGAGGCATACATGCGGCAGTCGACGGCCTATTCTTTTTTAAATGTTTGAGACATAAATGTAAAAGCACTATGCAGTTTTTGTTTTGTTCTATTTATTTTATATCAACATTGCAATGCCTTTGTAGCATAGGCGCCGGGAGTGGGGTGGCAGGGGGGGGGGGGGGGGGGGCGGCCGCCCCCCCCCCAATCCAAAAAGTGGGGGCGGCAAAACGCAATTTTGCCCTCCCAAAAAGCCCCCCCTCCCCCCCCCCAAAAAAAAAAAAAGAGTGGGAAAGACAAAATCAAATGTATGAGCTGACGTTCAAAAACTAGTTTATACATCCGAGTTAAACAAAAAAAGAATAAAATGTCTATGCTCTCATCAGATGTTTACAACAAACTGAGATAAACTGTTCGTGCGCGAAGCGCGCAGCGAAAATTGAAAATGGATGTATATACTATTTTTTTAACGTCAGCTCATACATTTGATTTTGTCTTTCCCACTCTTTTTATTTTTTTTTTGGGGGGGGCAAAATTGCGCTTTGCACCCCCCCCCCCCCCCCCCACTTTTTGGATTGGGGGGGGGGGGGGCGGCCGCCCCCCTGCCACCCCACTTCCGGCTCCTATGGCAGTAACAATTATCAAAGGGGTGACAATATTTATGGCACACGTACAGCAGAGAGGTGGGAAGACCTCGCTGCGTACAATGTAGTCACGCAACCGTCTGCACCTGTACTCGAGAGTAAATAATGTTGGATGTAACTTAATCGTTTGCAAACAAAGAGTTAGTTCAACCAGTATAGGTTCATGGTTCACCCTCTTTCGAATTTTTTTTCTTTCAGACATCGTGCTGCCACGAGTAACTTGAGTCTCAAGGGCATGAGGGCCTTCTTGTGTACTGGTATTTCATTAAAAATATATATAAATTGTAGTTATTAAAATTTTAATTATATATGAATGTACATTATAAGGTACTATGGAAACAGTGATATTCGAAGAGAAAAGGGACCTCATATTTGAGCGGAATCATCACATTTGGGAGAAAATCAGCTAATTTCGGCCACATTTAGCTCGCTTTCAAAGACAAGAAGGATGTATGTGGCAAACAGCCTCCGCCGGAAAAGAAAAAAATGTACGCCATGCACGTAAGGTACAGGAAGCGGTTTATATTCACTTGGTCTTATACCGCTTGGTCTAATCATCAGTTCGTCTAACTCCACTTCGTCTAAACCCATTTGGTCTAATCATCACTTGGTCTAATGCCCATTTAGGCAATTGCTGTTTCGTCTAATCACCAATGGGCCAATTGTCACTTCGTCTACTTTTTTTTTCCTCGTTTCGTCTATTATCACTTCGTATAATACCAGTTCGTCTAATTCTCAGTTAGGCTACTCTTCACTTGGTCTATATGCAATTCGTCTAATTACCGTTTGGTCTATAACCATTTGGTCTAATATCCATTTAGTCTATTACCATTTGGTCTATTACCATTTGGTCTAATACCAATAGGTCTATTTTCCACTTGGTCTAAAAGCAGGTCGTCTAATGCCATTTCGTCTAAACACTATTTCGGCTAATGACCATTTAGTCTAATTCTCAATTGGTCTAACGATCGCCTACACTGACCACTGTGATGGCCATCGCCTGCATACCGTATGAAAGATTCCATAGGGCTGTAATTATAGCTCTATGGATATTTAGCCACAGCGGTTTCACTAGACGAAACCTGTGTATAAGAGAAAACTAATTGGCCGCTACAATCAGGTGACCTCCATAGACAATTCCCAAAATATCGTTTGTACGCTCACCACCCAAGGGAAAATAGATATGTGGCCGCTATAAACAAGTGAACTTTATAGACGAATTTCATCAAACAGTGTATATTGACCACCTAAAAGAAAACAAGATAGTGGGCGTCATAATCAAGTACCTTTAAAAAAAAGCAGGTTCCATAACATCGTATATCGTCAAACAGGGGCGTAGACAACGGGGGATGAGGGGGATGCATCCCCCCACCTCTTTGATGTCTGTACTCTGTGTTACCCTGTCCTTTATCGTCATTAACCTCACACCTACATGCATAGGCGCCGGAAGTGGGGTGGCAGGGGAGCGGCCGCCCCCCCCCCCCAATCCAAAAAGTGGGGGGCAAAACGCAATTTTGCCCCCCCCCCCCCCAAAAAAAAAAAAAGAGTGGGAAAGATAAAATCAAATGTATGAGCTGACGTTCAAAAACTAGTTTATACATCCATTTTCAATTTTCGCTGCGCGCTTCGCGCGCGAACAGTTTATCTCAGTTTGTTGTAAACATCTGATGAGAGTATAGACATTTTATTCTTTTTTTGTTTAACTCGGATTCTAAATTTCCTTCACAGGTATGGCATGAAGTGCACCAAATTGCACCATTTCAAGTTTATAAATGCAAAATCTTCCCCGTGGGAGGGGGATACCCCTTCCCAAACCCTCCCCCTCTGGCTCTGCCCAAGGGCAATTCCACGCCAAATGAGCCCAAAGTGGAAAAATCCAATGAGGATTATTTCTGATTTTGTTTATTTTTTCTGGATTATTTTTTCAGAAATCATGATCACATAATGATATCTTTCAGTTTACATGATTAAAAAAAATATTGGGCGTCTCCTGATAGGAGAAACAGACACCATACATGAACCTATACACATGGGACTACACAGTGCATATTTCTAGATTTTCTATATTTGTTGCATTCCTTTCGATTATTTTTCTGTTTTAAGGTACCAAATTGGATGATTGAATATCACATTATGTGCTCAGATTAAAAATTCAGTCTTTTGAGAGCCCTAAAGTATATTTTTAATGAATACAAAACTCTGTCCTTCCGTTACTGTCCTTCCGTTACCGAACAGTGAAGCAATTAACTTTTTGTAATTAATATACCAATAGACATATTTTTTCAAATAAGTGTTGTAATACTCTTAGAACATTAGGGAATGGACTATGAGCCAATATAACATGATAGTCCTCTTAACTTCACAGAGATTGGATCATAACTAAAGGACTTGAAAATCCATGTCCATTTTGCCGTCCTTCCTTTACCGGCCTCATTAGTGTCCATATCTAATAAACGTAATGTAAAAAAAAAAAAAAAAATAGGAAATCAAAGGTGTCCCACCAAGAGTCTCAGAAATGTAATTTACAATGATGAATCATAAACAGGATTCTGGAATTATTTGATTTAATTTCAAAAATTGCGTCTGAATGTCCTTCCGTTACCGTGGAATTGCCCCCAAGCCCGGTCGGTCGCTTCGCTCCCTCGGGATTCATTATTGCCTGTAGGTCATGTTGTTGGATTATACCCGGATTATACATGCGCCATATGGTTCATGTTGGAACTGTGTATGACACTAAATACAATATTTATGTGTGAGTTTGGGTGCATATTTATTAGTGCGTCAATTATTTGTTTTCTTCGTGAAAAATATATCAAATCATAACACGCTTTCCCAGATACAGTTAATCTTAAGCCCGAATTTCCTATCTAGGTATGCACCAGATTGCACAATTTCAAGTCCATAAATGCAAGATCTTTCTTACCGTGGGAGGGGGATACCCCCTCCCAAACCATCCCCCTCCCTCCCTGCACCAGCAGGTTTTGGATTGGGGGGGGGGGGGGGGCAAAACCCCAAGGGGGCTCACAATTTGTGTGTGTAGGGGCTCATGCCCAACCACACTCTGGGTTGCCAACTTTGAGCCAGATGTGAGAGTGAGACATTGCGAGGGAGCGAAGCGACTGAGCGGGGGGAGTGTGTGGGAGGGGGTGTCCCCCCTCCCACGGTAGGGAGTTTTTGCATTTTTGGACTTGAAATTGTGCAATCTGGTGCATACCTAGATAGGAAATTCGGCTGTATTTGTGAAAGCGTGATATGATTTGATCGACCAGAAAGTTTTAATATATTTTTCACGTAAAACACAAATAATTGACACACCAATAAATATGTACCCCAAAACACACAACAACATAAACCATAATTATGCAACAGTATGTATGATCCAACAACACACAGCCAATAATGAGTCCCGAGGGAGCGAAGCGCCTGAGGGCTGGTGCAGGGAGGGAGGGGAGGGTTTGGGAGGGGGTATCCCCCTCCCACGGTAAGAAAGATCTTGCATTTATGGACTTGAAATTGTGCAATCTGGTGCATACCTAGATAGGAAATTCGGGCTTTAGATTAACTGTATCTGGGAAAGCGTGTTATGATTTAATATATTTTTCACGAAGAAAACAAATAATTGACGCACTAATGAATATGCACCCAAACTCACACATAAATATTGTATTTAGTGTCATACACAGTTCCAACATGAACCATATGGCGCATGTATGATCCAACAACATGGCCTACAGGCAATAATGAATCCCGAGGGAGCGAAGCGACCGACCGGGCTTGGGCAGAGCCAGAGGGGGAGGGTTTGGGAGGGGTTATCCCCCTCCCACGGGGAATATTTTGCATTTATAAACTTGAAATGGTGCAATTTGGTGCACTTCATGCCATACCTGTGAAGGAAATTTAGAATCCGAGTTAAACAAAAAAAGAATAAAATGTCTATGCTCTCATCAGATGTTTAAAACAAACTGAGATAAACTGTTCGCGCGCGAAGCGCGCAGCGAAAATTGAAAATGGATGTATAAACTAGTTTTTGAACGTCAGCTCATACATTTAATTTTGTCATCTCATCTCATGACATGATGTTGGGCCATTGTCGGAAAATGACGTTATGCCAATATATCACAAAAATGGCGTCGTGACGATGTTGGGCTGGCGGACATTTTAACCTCGAGCCAACGGCGATATGCCGACATCCGGCAACCAAATTCCGACATCGGCCCGACGTCAGGTGGCTAGCTGGGTTGTTGTGTGTGTGTTTTGGGGTACATATTTATTAGTGTGTCAATTATTTGTTTTCTACGTGAAAAATATATTAAAACTTTCTGGTCGATCAAATCATATCACGCTTTCCCAAATACAGCCGAATTTCCTATCTAGGTATGCACCAGATTGCACAATTTTAAGTCCAAAAATGCAAAAGCTCCCTACAGTGGGAGGGGGGACACCCCCCTCCCACACCCTCCCCCCGCTCAGTCGCTTCGCTCCCTCGCAATGTCTCACTCTCACATCTGGCTCAAAGTTGGCAACCCAGAGTGTGGTTGGACATGAGCCCCTACACACACAAATTGTGAGCCCCCTTGGGATTTTGCCCCCCCCCCCCCCCCCAATCCAAAACTGCTTCCGGCGCGCCTGCTTTGTAGCACTATCAGTTTATACTTTTTATTATGTATTGTTCAAAAATATATCTTAATCTAAGCCAGTCGAAATGACCATGACATAGACCGAGACTATAGGCCGAGAGATTATTCAGTACAAACCTTGATACTGTCAATGTCACTTCTAGTGATTGACATATCGGTGATGATAATGTCACCTGACCTGAGCTGTCAGCTGATTTAATTGTCAATTCGCAATCGTGAACACTGCACTCACGTACTGCATGCACTATGCGTATAACGATCCGTGTTGTTTATTATGCTGATATAATTTCGCTTTCGCCTGAATTGATTTGATTCCGTCAGTGAATTTTCCGTTTGAGTCGGTGCAGCTCAACAGATTTTCGCTAGTATTTATGTCATAACCATATTTTGTTTCACTGGGAAAATGGTGGAATTAATTCGGGAATGGGTCATTTTAGTAAATTAGTTGCAGTTGTACTACTGGATCTGCATGATGGCCACGGTCTGGAATCTGGAGCGGCAGGCCGCGGGGAGACGCGGCGCTAGAAGCCAGTGCTCTTCGGTGGCCAATGCCTATGGGCATGGCTATGATGGTATTTATCAAGCATGAAGAGTGCTAACTCTAGAGAACGCTGCGTTCTCTAGAGTTAGAAGAGTGCTGGTGTCGGATGTAAATAATGAAACTTCATAATCATTTTCCCGAAGGAAATAGAAATATTTTATTATGAATGTCAACTATTATTTAGGTCATTAACTTGATTAAGAACTATTAATAAAACAAAAATGAACTAACCAAATGTTGGAAATCATGAAAATATAGATAGTCCACATGACTTTTAAATATTGAAAATAACCATACATATATGAATACATTTTAACCAGTTCCCTTTTGTCTTTGACTTTTGCCTTAAAGCAACGCTCGAAATTAGCACAGGCCCGATGGCCCGTGGCCACCAAAAATTGCTGTCGGGCCAGTAAAAAACTCATATTTCCAATGTTTGCTGGCCCGATCGGGCCACCAAATGTTCAAACAATTGTGCACAATATTATGGTTCTTATTGCAAATTTGATACCTCACAGAAAATACTTGATTTGTGGTTTAAAAAGAGAGGAAAGAGAGGTCAATAATGAACAGTTTTGTGCAATTTTTTTTCTTCTGCCGACAGCTTAGAAAAGGCGCAAATTATTGTAATTAGCATTATTTCTGCTCCGCCCCCCATCCGATATACCCCCATGTAAAATTTGTACAGCATGTTCCACTTGGGATAGGTAGAAGGATATCAAATTAATTCTGTTATCAGGGCAATTCCACCATAACGGAATTACATTCAGAGACGTTTTTTGCTCATTATTTCATTCCCTGCGCAATATTCTCATGACTTAGGTAAATTTTGATAATAAGTTGCACGGGTAACCAGGCTACAACATGATAGGGAAATGGTTTTATATCTTCCATGTGTTGTTGCACACTAGACCAATATGTGTGACCGTAACGGAATTACTGGAGAATGGAGTTTTTTTTAAAGCTCTACAAGTTTGCGTTGAGTTTCTCTGAAATATAAGACCCTTTGAAACTGATTGTATGTATTTTTTCTATCTTGATAATGTCAACTTCATTTTGGAACAAGTAGGTGCATAAACAACACAATGATAAGTTCACAAATTCACATTTTTGAAAAAGACCACTGTAACGGAAATTACGGAATTACACAAATACATCTCTGAAAGTTACAAGGTAAACTCATTTATTTTGCACTCAACTTTTCGTTCATGCTAATGCAAACATCAAGGCTATCTAGCACTTGAATATAAACCATAATTTGACATATCTGTAAAGCAATATTTGAACTTGTTATGTGTAAAATAAATGAAAATATGGCAAAAATACAAATAAGTATGAAATTTGAAACAAATATTGCTAAAATCCAGCTTTATTTCGGTTTATTTTCAGCTTCATATTAGTAGGCAAGAAATTGAAAATGATTGGATCAATTAAATGAAAGAAAAATCCTGGGAACTATGTCCACTAAAGTGTGTAACGGAATTACACAACTTGAGCAGTGAAATCAACTTTTCCACAAATCGGTACATGAACAACAAAGAATTCACATTTTAGCTTCAATATTTTTCAAAAATCAATAATTTGACAATAATAACCATATTTGAAGAAAAAAATAGCAACATTTTAGAATTTGTCCTTTACTTCAAGAAAAATGGTTAAATTGTGAAAAAACATGTACCTACATTATGTGACATGCTAAAGAACTGCACATCATCAATACCCTTTAAGCAACGCTCGAAATTAACTTTTTTTGCTGGTGGCCCGGTCGGGCCAGTAAAATTAGTATTTTTCCAATTTTGGTGGACCGAAACCAAAATCTACTGGCCCGAAGAGAATAAAGAAAAACAAAAGAAACAAAGAGAAAATTCATAGCATATTCAAAACTGTGGAAAAGTGGAAAATTCACTGTTATTATACAAATTTGACCTCAACATTCTGTGTAAATGTCATGTGAAAATCTCAAACAAATAACATGTTTTTAAATTGTGGTGTTTTAAGCTAATAATTGTAAGTCAAAAAGCCGATTCATCGGCTGCAAACATTGACAAGTCACCGATCATATTGTATCCGATTTCCGAATACGACAAACATGATTTGTTGAGTTTTACATGCATAACAAATTTGATTGATAAGCAGTGCAAGCTGGGCAATTCCGTATGAGAGAAGGCAAAAACACCACATCTCAAAGTTGAGCAATCTTCCCTAAATCAAACTGTTATCAATAGAGGAAAACTTGAATTTTAGGAAACTGAAAACGGTTTGTGACTTATAGCTCTATTGGTTTTGCAAATATTTCTGCTTGAATTGAACAGAAATTGATGACCTTTTATTCATAAATCAGCTTCATTTTATGAAAATGAAGTGAATCTTTTAATTCAATGACTAAATGTAGACAATAAGTCATTATACATGTACTGTACAATGTTACTTTATGTGACTCATTACCTCACATGCTTCATATTGCATCAATGGCGATTTAACTAAATTGATACACGATAGATAATTTCTCTAACTTCTCCATGAACATAGATGATAATTTTCTAATATTAAATTAGTTTCCAGCAAGACCCACTTGACTGGAATTATGAAGATGCAGCAGATTCATGTTTGTAGTTTAAAAGGGAAAAACGAAAACAATACAACATTTTAAAAAATATCCAGTAATTAGTATGACACTGGTGCTACATTCATTTTCTCACATTAATTTACATTCATGTATTTTAAGATATAAATCATACCTTCAACTTTCAAGGAGATTTAATATTAATAATTTTGTATGTAGATTTGAATATCATTGATCAGTTAAGGGCTCATAACTTACCAGTAAAATGTAAATTTGTATTAAACTGAAGCACAATCAAACATAAATACAGAATAGGCTTCAAGATGTTCAAAACTATACACAATACAGGCTAAGATATGTTTTATTGATATTCATTATCATAAAGTCAGAATACATTGAGTATTCAGTGTGCTTCTGTATGCAGATCAAAGAAGAATGATATACAAAGTATTTGCATTTTCAAATGGGAATTCCTAAAGGTGTCTTTCATTTTTTGCAATTCCATATTTATATTTCATACATGTATGCCAACTTTTTGTAAAAGGATCATACATGTTTATATCCGATATATAGTATACATGTATTTCATGGAATGAATGAAAACGCATTCCAAATTGATTTGAGAGTAAATTAAGATCACTTTAGGATGAATTTTTAAAAGAATAATTTCAGAATATAACAAGAGTTTATATATAACAAATCTTGATTTTCTTTTAAATCTGTTACGCACACACATAAATTCAGGATTTGTTCTGGTCCTTATACCCAGGGAGCAAACACCCCTTTTTTAAGGATATCATACATGGAATGTTATAAAAGGTTGTTCACCAGAAATGTCTTCTAGGACATTCTAGGATCCCAACCTAGGTGGACAACCTCGCGATCTAGCTACTGGAAGTTCACAAAACGCGTACAAACGATTTAACCCATAATGTACGTTAATAGCGCCTTAAATCCTTAGGGTTCATGAAGGTTTGTCTGTGCTATTTACAAAATTACACTACAAAGCATTATGATATCATCACATCGCTTCAGATTTGTATTCTGTAGAGTCGTGTGCATCTTTTGATACCAAATTTGTCTGCATAATATCTTCGGTTAATGTGTCACGTGTCATTTTAAGTCGCGTATTATACAAACGACTTGAAATTGCACGTTCAGTTATATACAAAAACGCATTGAAATGCTCAAGATATTTAAAACGTTACACAATTTGTATTTGAAGTTCTCCAAATGGCATTCAATTTAATTTGTTAAAGTTTATGAAATGATATAAACGAAAACAATAGAATAATAAAACACATAAACAATTGAAAACAATAAAATACATAGGAATATGAGTTCCTTATAGTGTATTGTTGGTATCTTATTTTACTAAATCATTATAATAGAGGTAAAATAGGTTTGATAATGAAATGTACATATTGTAGAATGAGGACAATATATATATTGATTATCGAGTACAGGTATACAATAGACCTTAATAAAGAATATAATACAATATGAACCATTTAATAAAGTGATTTTCTTACTAATAACAGTTTAATGATGTATCTGACAAAAATGCACTTATATATACTTGTTTTTATGTGTGTTACGTATTTTGCCAATATTAACATGGAACTAATACAGAAGTCAGCAATGAGTGTAAATATTTTGTAGGTGTAACCTGTAGGGAAAGATAAGGGAATATAAATGAAGCGGCAAAGGCAGTAGCGCTTACCTCAACTCTCAGTCGAATTGTTGTTAATTTGTTAAGTAGGAAGATTATTTTTATTCATGTACACGATAATACAATCAAACACAGTAATGGGCATGGACAAAAACAATCATGATAAAAAAATTATAATCGTACCAGAGAAAAAAAAAGTGACCTACTCTACATCTTTAAACAATGTTACAATTTGTGTTAATGTTGTAGGCCATTTTCTGAACCATCGTACACTTTTAAGTTATAATGCATGGTACATCATTGTTTCAACAAGTCCACATAATTGTATCCCCCGAACCACCCCCCGAACCACTTCGGGGGATACTATGGATTTGGCCTCGTCGCGCCGCCGCGTCCGCCGCGTCCGCCGCGTCCGCCGCAGAGATTTTCTTGTGAACGCTCTACAGGTCCGAGTTCTTGTCCGATCATTTTCTAATTTGGTATGAAGGTGTATTAAGGAAAGAGGATGAAGCCTATTGATTTTGGTGTGGGGCGGAGTCCTGGTTGCCATGGTAACCATGATATAAAGAAATAGTTAAGATTACCTTGTGAACGCTCTACAGGTCCGAGTTCTTGTCCGATCATTTTTTAATTTGGTATGAAGGTGTATTAAGGAAAGAGGATGAAGCCTATTGATTTTGGTGTGGGGCGGAGTCCTGGTTGCCATGGTAACCATGATATAAAGAAATAGTTAAGATTACCTTGTGAACGCTCTACAGGTCCGAGTTCTTGTCCGATCATTTTCTAATTTGGTATGAAGGTGTATTAAGGAAAGAGGATGAAGCCTATTGATTTTGGTGTGGGGCGGAGTCCTGGTTGCCATGGTAACCATGATATAAAGAAATAGTTAAGATTACCTTGTGAACGCTCTACAGGTCCGAGTTCTTGTCCGATCATTTTCTAATTTGGTATGAAGGTGTATTAAGGAAAGAGGATGAAGCCTATTGATTTTGGTGTGGGGCGCGGTCCTGGTTGCCATGGTAACCATGATATAAATAAATAGTTAATATTACCTTGTGAACGCTCTACAGGTCCGAGTTCTTGTCTGATCATTTTCTAATTTGGTATGAAGGTGTCTTAAGGAAAGAGGATGAAGCCTTTAGATTTTGGTGTGGGGCGGAGTCCTGGTTGCCATGGTAACCATGATATAAAGAAATAGTTAAGATTACCTTGTGAACGCTCTACAGGTCCGAGTTCTTGTCCGATCATTTTCTAATTTGGTATGAAGGTGTCTTAAGGAAAGAGGATGAAGCCTATTGATTTTGGTGTGGGGCGGAGTCCTGGTTGCCATGGTAACCATGATATAAAGAAATAGTTAAGATTACCTTGTGAACGCTCTACAGGTCCGAGTTCTTGTCCGATCATTTTCTAATTTGGTATGAAGGTGTATTAAGGAAAGAGGATGAAGCCTTTTGATTTTGGTGTGGGGCGGAGTCCTGGTTGCCATGGTAACCATGATATAAAGAAATAGTTAAGATTACCTTGTGAACGCTCTATAGATCCGAGTTCTTGTCTGATCATTTTCTAATTTGGTATGAAGGTGTATTAAGGAAAGAGGATGAAGCCTATTGATTTTGGTGTGGGGCGGAGTCCTGGTTGCCATGGTAACCATGATAACCATGATATAAAGAAATAGTTAAGATTACCATGTGAACGCTCTACAGGTCCGAGTTCTTGTCCGAACATTTTCTTATTTGGTATGAAGGTGTATTAAGGAAAGAGGATGAAGCCTATTGATTTTGGTGTGGGGCGGATTCATGGTTGCCATGGTAACCATGATATAAAGAAATAGTTAAGATTACCTTGGTTCGGGGGATACATGTGCTCGGCTGCGCGACCCGCCGAGCGCGCAATTTCTAGTTATAAGTTGTATTTGACTCTTAGAAATGTGCATTGGACTAGAAGGACACACATGTAACAATGTATATCATGAATGAGCACTTAACATTTAGAAAAACATAGACCTATACTGTTTGAATCCGTGACATTGCATACTACTCATTGATGGTGACCTAACCTCCCATGGAGAAGCATGTTCTATATTGAGAAAAGATCCTCAAGAGGGATCACTATAAACAGCTTGTATATGGCACCTTGTCAATGATTTGAATCCTCGAACTGGTCAGGTTGATGGTTTTAACAACTATGGTTATATCGGGTGACTGTACATGTCTCCAGGACTCATTAACTATTAAATTGTTCACCCAAACACTGTTCTCACTGAGGAAGCTCAGGGCAGTTCCTGTGTTAGCTCTCAACTGCACAACATCTGTGGTTCAAGAACTACATGACTGTATGTACTACTATTTGTGATCGTAGACTTATAACATGTTATTGAGCACATCATTGATACTTAGCGATTAAGGAATACTTTTCAGAAATGTGTATGATCTTAAATGACGTTTAGATTTAGAGGGGTATCATTCATAAAAATGCTTATTAAGTTTACATCAGCATAATCCACAAGTATAGTATAGGTTATTTGTGAAAATACCAATAAACTATATATTGGCATCTGACAATAACTGTTTTTTTAAATATGATTATGTACCCTCATGATTGTGGTTTGATTGATCACTTTGCAGTTTTCCCCTATTTAAAATTCTTCATCATGCCAGACTTTATAACGATTCTACCCCGTCATTAAGCACAATTTTGGAATATGAATAGACTTATACAGTCAAACCTGCAAATGCGACCACCTGTCTATAGCGACCACCTGCTCATAACGACCGCTCCCTGGTTCTCCCCTGAAAAATCATGTGTTAAGCGACCTGCGTAATGCGACCACCTGCCTAACGCGACCAGCGACCACCCTATTTGGATCCCGACGTACATATAAATCTGTGTATAGCGACCACAAAATTAGCACTTGAGCGACCAAGGCATCAACTCGGTCGCCTCTGGTCACTCAAGGCTCCGATCCTGAGCAGGTCAATGCATAAAACCAACTTTTATAATGACAATAAACTTCAGACAGCTTATAGATTGACTTTGGCTGGTCACCTAGCTATCACATTTCGATTCAAGTATTTTAGTCTCTAATATATGGGATTGAATATTCCAGGGTATATATTTTTCAAACGTAGATTCAGTACATAATTATAAATGATAATTATATGTGTACAAAAGAGTGAACATTTATTAAAATAATTATTAATAAATAAGTATCATAACATCGCGTCCTTCTATCTGATGTTTGAACAGCCGGTTAGTTTCTCAACATTTGCGCGGAGTACTATTTACTGAGTATTAACAATTTATTACGTGGACGTGGTTTGGCAAAATAGTCTCGTTGGCCATGTTGGCACTTAACCAATTTAATCAATCAGTCCTAGGCCCCGTTGCAGAAAGAGATACAATCGATTATAATATACAATTGATTGTAAGTCGGAAAATTTACGCGTTTCAACCAATCAGATTTGCGCATCTGAAACACGTGATCTGACTTTATTACCATTAATTGCATCTTACAATCGATTGTATCTCTTCCTGCAACGGGGCCCTGAACGGTTTTAAGAGTATTGTACGATTTTAATAGTTAGAAATGTGGTAGGAGTCTATTTTAAAGAGATCTAGTAACATTGTCCAAATCCTCACAATCAAATTGTAATGGTGGTGGTTCCCTCATACCTTGCTGTATTCGTATTAACAATAGAAGCATGGGACAGGTTTCGGTTTTTCGAATTTAATAATAATAATAATAATAAATCATTTATAGAGCGCGGAAACTATGTGTATATATTCTACCGCGCATATTAATATTAATACCCATGGTCATCAGGTACATTTCAAACCCACACAATGATATTGCATACTTTCTCAACTCCCCGGGGAGCATACTAGCCGTGCTGCCACTGATGATGGCGCAAAGGCTAATTAACACCCGACCATGGTACCCATTTATACACCTGGGTAGAGAGCAGCAACTGTGGATGAATTGTCTTGCTGAAGGACAAAGGCAGTGGGCAGGGTTCGAACTCGGGATCTCATGATCAGAAAGCGCGCGCTCTACCGATCTTGCCACACTACATCCAGATTTCCCTTTCGTTAAAAAGATATTTAAGATTGAAGTGTTCAGATGTTAAACTGTCCACTGGACACGTGCGTGTACAGATGCCAATTCATTACACATGTGCATATAGGCACAATATGCGACCAGAAATTCAAAATGGCAGCCCACCTGCCTAATGAGACCACCTGTCTACACCGACCACTTTTCGCCGGTCCCTTGAGCGGTCGCTATAGACAGGTTTGACTGCACTTGCACTAGTAAGCTGTCATTTCTTTCCTGCTTGTGGTAATGTCAGTGTCATGTGTAAAAAGTGCATGAACATGTTCTTGCTGTTGTTTGGATTAATTTTGTTGGCCTTCTTTTTCTGGCGAATGGAAGTTATCAAGCTTTACAAGGATGTCATCTATTCAGTTGAAAAAGACTCATTCCAAAGACATGTCAGCTTTCATACCTCGTTATTTTGTCTTTGTATTTAGCACTCTTTCCAAACGATGTTGATGTACCTTCGTACCCCCAGCCCCCTATTATGATAATGAGTGCAGCTTTGTTATGTCATATGAGACAATGCATGAACAAAAAATCACTTTGTTTGGAATTGTAACATGATTGTTTGGTTATTTTATGTATTTTTAACGAAAATTGTCAAAAATAGTATGAAAACAGTTCCAAGGGCCTAAAACAGATTATAAAGATTTTGCTTGTAATAAATAGCTATGATTGTATATGCGTGGACTTGGTGTGAAAGGTTGGAAGGGCACAAGCTTTCCACATATAAGGTCCCGAGTTCGGAATCAGAGAGTGCCCGGAAGGATGGAATGTGATTTATTAGCACTGTATTCATATACAAGGTGTCATGCAGGCTGGAAGACTCCCATGTGAGTTAGAAATGTGCACTCTTGTGTGCTGGATTGATGGCAGTATGTATCCAATGACTGGGGATAAACATAATGACGCACCACGATGGTCATACATTGATACGTTCGCTAAATCATAACATCCATGTTATCATTATAATTATTACATGTAATTATTCTTATGTATTTCTTTGTTTCAAATTCTTTTATTTTGTATTGTTTTATCCTTTGTTTTGCTAGTTTACTGTTTTTTTTCATCTTACTAAATGTCATCGAACATGTATAAGGTTTTACAGCTAAATATTTGTGTCATTCTATAATCTGCATCATTTCCACATATTTTTGTCAATAGGCGTATGTGAAATTTCACATTCTATATCTGACACGTGACATATAAAAGGCACGTGACAAAAAACAATAGAAGTAAAAAGGCAAAATGTGGTATCAAAAGATGCACAACTATCTATGAAAGACATATTCGAAGCAATTGGATGATATCAGCATGCGTTTGGGTGTAATCGTGAAAATACCAGAGTAGGATGTTCATGAACCCTAAGGATTTAAGGCGCTTTTAACGTACATTAGGGGTAAAATCCTTAATATGTGTTTTCTGGCCTTCCAGTAGCTAGTTCGCGAGGTTGTCCACCTAGGTTGTGCTTCTGCAAGGTCCTAGAAGACAATAATGGGCCCAAACCTTTTATAACATTCCATGTATGAAAAAAACCCTTTGCTCCCTGGGTATTATGTAAGAGTTTGTGATTAACAATGCATACAAATTCTTTACTAATGACTATAAGCAGAAAAATGTAACCAAGAAATTGCATTTTCATGGGTGGATTTCACAGGCATAATTCCGTTACAGTGACATTAGTTTGTCTTAAGGTAATTTCAGAGGTTAAAATAGATCATTTCTGGAAAAAAAGATGTACCAAATTCAAGTTTGTAACTTAAATGATAAGTTTTTTATTACCAATGAAGAATTTTTTGTGGTAGCTTTTGCAGAAAATCATTACAAAGTTAGTGTTGAATAAAAGACCCCTTTTCGTTATATTGTATTTTGGTCTCCTGATGCTACAGTATTATAGATTTGTAACAATCTTTGGTTCTGTTGTACCTCTAGTACCCCTGCCAGTTGTTAAAGTTTTTAAAACTGTGGAAGTGAAAGGAATTTTAAATATGATAAAGAAAACAGAGCTAAAAATCACTTACATGTATTTGTCATTCTGTAACAGTGGAATTGCCCATTCACACAGATTTCCAATATTCAGGAAGTTTACGAGGCTTTATAGCATTGAAAGTTGAATGATTTGACCTGTTTGTGATTTTAAATTATTAGAAAGGAAATTTTCCAAGGACTTTTACAAGCCAAGTAGTTGAAAAGACACTCAACAAACCTGAAATTTATCGTGAAATCCGACCCGTTCAAGTGAGTAGCGCGCCGATAGACTGGCGCATTAATGATTACGTACGGTAGTACTCATCAGCTCTTTCTGTCTTATAGGCTACTCTGACAATGAAATGTTGCATATTGTATGAGGTGAATGCATGTTTTTGTTTATTGTTTTAAGATGTTTGGCCCAATTTGATTCACACAATCATGAGATAATTAATTAACATCTCAATTCTAATTAATATCTTCCAGCATCACCAACTGATGACATGGATGAGCGTTCAGCTATGATGTCCGCTACAGATGAAGAGCAGACGGATAACCCATTAAACGCTTTCCCTCCTGATGATCCCAGCACGAATCGGTGGAAGCGCACCAGAGACTTGACAGCGTTTTGGTATTAAATTTTAAATGTTATAAAGTTATGATTAATTTGTTTACTTGGTTGAAAATTTGAAATATGTATTTGTACATAGAAACTAAACTAAATCTACATTATATAAACCTACAGTATATGTGGTGTGTATGTAGGTGTATATGTCACAAATAACAAATTAACTGACATACCCATGTAGTGCTTTGTCAAGTTGTGACATTTCATTTTATTGTCAAAATGTACTAAGCAAAGTTTCCTCCTATTACCGTACAAACTTCTTTGCTCATTTTTATATGTTTCTATTAATTAGTTTGTATATACCATACACAGCAGACTCATGCATATAAACATAGACAGGTAGATAGAGGGATCTTTAGACAGATGAATACACATGTACACATAGGCGCCGGAAGTGGGGGGGGGGGGGGGGGCAGCCCCCCCCCCCCCCCAATCCACAAAGTGGGGGGGCAAAATGCGTTTTTGCCCCCCTCCCAAAAAAAGCCCCCCACAAAAAAAACAGAAGAGAAGAGTGGGAAAGCAAAAAGAAAAAGTATGAGCTAAGACTCGTTAATTCTAACGTTCAACAACTAATCTATACATCCATTTTAAGTTTTCGCTGCGCGCTTCGCGCACGAACAGATTATCTCAGTTTGTTGTGTAACTTGCGTATGGTCTTGGCCATGGGGTGAGTACTTTTTCTGTACCGGCCTACCGGGCCACGTATAGTTCCTGTGTAGGCTGGCATTGCTCTAGCTACTTGTGGGACGTGCACCAAATGCACCATTTCAAGTATATAAATGCAAAATCTTCCCCGTGGGAGGGGGATACCCCCTCCCAAACCTTCCCCCTCTGGCTCTGCCCCAGCAGCCCTTGGTCGCTTCGCTCCCTCGGGCATGTCGGGACTCATTCTTGGCTGTAGGCTATGTTGTTGGATCAATGTGGCATATGGTATATGTTGGAACTGTGTATGACACTAAATACAATATTTTGTGTGCGTTGGGGTGCATATTTATTAGTGTCTCAATTATTTGTTTTCTTCGTGAAAAATATATTTAACATTTCTGGTCGATCAAATCATAACACGCTTTCCCAGATACAGTAAAGCCCGAATTTCCTATTTAGGTATGCACCAGATTGCACAATTTCAAGTCCAAAAATGCAAAAGCTCCCTACCGTGGGAGGGGGGACATCCCCCTCCCCCCGCTCGGTCACTTCGCTCCCTCGCAATGTCTCACTCTCACCTCAGCTCTGACTCAAAGTTGGCAACCCTGTGAGTGTGCATGGTTGGGCATGAGCCCCTTCACAAAAAAAAATCGTGAGCCCCTTTAGGTCTTTGCCCCCCCCCCCCCCCCCCAATCCAAAACTGCTTCCGGCACGCCTCCTCCCCACGATGTGTACGCATATTAAGATGATATTATACATCATTTGTGGGGAGCCTTGCTCTGTGCCAGACAGTATAACATTACACCCTAAACAAAAATACAGTTTTATCATGTTTATTGTGGTGCGTAACATTCTTTTTAGCAGCTAATTATGATTTGTCTTACCAAAATGATAATCGAATCGCCGAATATATACAGACAAGGCAATTAATAAAACATGAAAAATTAACAGCTGCCGGTGGAACGAAATACCTGTTCCTTTCTAGCTTTTGCAATCCTCATAGAATTAATGCAGGCCCAACCAGGCTCCTATAGGCAATGGGTTAATATCCCGGACAATAACAGAATAATATGTTATTGTCGGGAATAATATCCCATTACCTATCGGAGCCTGGTGGGTCAATATTATTGTCTGTAGGTGGGTAAATAATGTTGTGTTTGGCTGCCAAGAAAACTTGTTTTGTGCTCATGCGCTGCATTTTATATTTATCAATATAAGTATGGAACAAAATACGGTTTCCAAATTGCTCAATTATTTGTTTTCTTCATGAAAAATATAATTAACATTTCTGGTCGATCAAATCATACCACGCTTTCCCAGATACAGTTAATCTTAAGCCCGAATTTCCTATTTAGGTATGCACCAGATTGCACAATTTCAAGTCCAAAAATGCAAAAGCTCCCTACCGTGGGAGGGGGGACACCCCCCTCCCCCCGCTCGGTCACTTCGCTCCCTCGCAATGTCTCACTCTCACCTCAGCTCTGGCTCAAAGTTGGCAACCCTGTGAGTGTGCATGGTTGGGCATGAGCCCCTACACCAAAAAAATTGTGAGCCCCTTTATGTCTTTGCCCCCCCAATCCAAAACTGCTTCCGGCGCGCCTGCCTGTACATGTATGAAGAGGTAGAGGTAGAGAGATAGGAAGGAAAGAAAGAAGAGAAGGGTCTATACTTCAAACTTCTTTTTTGAGTTTCATTCATTATTTTGTTTTAATGTAACAGTTGAAAGCTAACAGGCCTGACGATGAACAGACAGGTACATGTAGATGGATCTTTATATCTATTGGGAGGTAGATAGTAGACATGTAGAGGGATAAAAGAGAGGAAGAATAGGGGTTATTTAAAGGGTACCACCACCCAAAAATAATATTCTTATTAAAGAAAGGTAACATATTTAGTATTCCATTCCATCAACAAGTTCACAAAAATATGTTTCCAGAAAGAAAACAAAATGATTGGAAAACGCATCACCATTCTAAAGCATGCGTTCAGGCGGTCTGAATTGCGAAGACTAATGTGTGCAGAGCGAACGATCGCCGGGAATCTATTGTCTACAAACGTACGCGTGAATAGCATTGGCGCACTCGCAAATGGTTGGCCCGTATGGAACCAGGAAATAGTAGTGGTGGAAATTAATTGCTTTGTTTATGAATTACACAACCCTTTGCAAAATGTTGGGTATCTATTTGATATCACAAAACAGTACCAAAACATATGTGCCTCGCCATCCTCAGGGGAGCCAAAAGTCGCAAGATGTCGAACCTCAGAAATCACGATTGATTTGAAATTGCATGAAAAAGTGAAAAAAAATATTATTGCCTCATGCATTTCCCTGATATCTGTTCTACCGGTACGCAAAATATCCAGTAAAAATATCCAGTGGAAAGGTAAAAATTAAGCAGAGTTTTGAAGCATGTTTTTCGCAGGTTTGAAAAGTTTGCATTCCAAAATTATTTGCCACTAAAAGCGATCGATATTAAGCTCCGCCTCTTAACAACCCCTTTGTGCTAAGTTGGAATCTCGGTAGTTGTCAAGAGCGGCCAGTGCACATCGAGATTCTTTAATCCCTATTGACTGCGCCGCCGCTTGCACGGAGATTAGTAATCCAAATGGCCTCCATTGTATAGTGGCCCTATTGAGTTTGACAAAGTATGTTTATGACAATACGACCCAAGTCCTATCCAATTAACTGCACACCCACCCACCCCCCCCCCCCCCCCCCTCCAACCTCATACACTATGTACACCACTGGTTGAGTGTGAGTATTATATAGATTAAAGAATTGGGCCCTGTAACATAACATTCATTAATCGTATGTAGAATTAATTTGTCGTACTAAATATTTAAGTAGTTCATAATAATTTTCTAAGGGACATCTCCGGGCATCCCCGCCAAAAGAACGAAAACAAACCCTGTACCAACGGATCCCCTCCCCCCCTCCCCCTTTGGTACCTGGGGCCTCCCCCTCCAAAATGTCTAGCTTCGATACCCCGTTTTACTTTTCACGTATCAACATACTGTTCTTTGTAATAGTTTTTACATTACGCACCAGACGCAAGTTTGCATTCCTAAAATCAAACTGCCAGTCAATACCGATTAATCGAACAATAACCAGAGCCAGAGCGGAGCCCCTTTTGTTACCTGAAAGTGTTCGCTATTGTATCATGTGCTCGATGTGTACAGTTTATCATTCCAAACCCACTTAAATTGTAATTAAATCTGTTCATATCTCTACAATGCATGGATAATATTCAACAGTTTCTGGAGGGAAGGTGTATATCATACATATTTACTGATATGCAAGTTTTCAAGAAAATTGAATAAAGGTTGCTACGACATTCTATTCATGCAATCGGTTCATTTATGGCCTGCTTAAAACGCTAATTTCACTTTCGAAATGGATGTAAAGTTTCTTGAGCTATTTTGTCGGCATCTTATTTCCAGACCGTTCAATATTTGCCTTAGAAAAGCGTCAATAACTCCGCGTTGCAGAATCATTATGAGACAAACTTTATATCATATTAAAGCTTAGATATTGCTGAATCGAACTAAATACAAATCCAGAAAATCAACTTTTTCGACTTTTGGTTCTTCTACGTAGGACGGGTCACATATAATAATGCGTTGTTCTTTGCCTGGTGGTCCCCTTTAAGCAAGCTAGAAAATGCAAGGTTAGTGGTGGGAAACTTTTTTTCTTTTGCAACTTGTTCTTGGTTAAAGATCTTCACCTGTCATAAAACTGACCAGGGCCCTGTTGCAGAAAGATTTGCAATCGATTGTAAAGTTTCAATTAATTGCAAATTATTTTGTGTTGAAAGTTGAAACTACTAATATTTGTTCAATTCTCATTCATGATGTACTAGGTTGTTTGGCCTGTGCAATAACTATGCCTACGTCATCATGCTCAGTGCTGCTTATGATATACTGGAAGGAGAAACTGCAACACCTACACAAATACCTCCTGTAAGTAGAACCTCTCTTATTGTACTTCTAAAGGAGAACTATGATTTATATAAACTGTTTAGTCCCCCCTAAACAACTCCTCATGATTTCATACATGTATATTAAAGCAAGAAATATTTCAATTTTCAAGATTTTGTCTGACCAAAATATTTCTAAAAATAAGAAGTACACTACATGTATTCATTACTTCATGGTTGACTGAGCACAAATTAAAGACATAATGACAGGGTTGGAAATACACGGGGGCTGAGGGCGATTTTGCCCCTTAATTTTCAAAAGAGCCCCCTGAAATCAGTAGATAGCCCCTAAATTAGCATTTATATGTCATATATATTCTGTGATATCCATCAGATTGAAAAAGCAGACCCGTAAAATTAAACAAATAATGTTTTCCTTGCATAATGACCATATTTCAACATTGGCAAAAGTGATAATTGGCAAAAGTGATAGTTTATTGAGATTTGAAAAATTTCTAATTGCACTGTTTTACAATCACAATAAATGCATTTAACTACATGGCTGGAAATTCAAAAAAAAGTTCAGCATTGTTTCACAAACCATAATCAATGCATAATTCAACCACATACATGTGCTGTTTCACAACAATGTACAGGCATGTGCAAGTTCTTGTGACTTGAAATTGAGTCATTTTAAAGTGATGGATACCGTATCTCTGATTTTTCACACAACATGTGCATAATAACTGTAGTAAGTAATTTTGTCCAGGCAGAATAAAAAAACAAAAACTTCTTGGTAAAGAAATTATGAAAAGAATTATATAGGGGGAACTTACTTTTTGTGTTATGTTATAATAGTAATGATGTACTGGGTTTCATGCCCATAGCATGATGGGGTATCTATTACTGGAAACATGTATTGTTTCACCATAGAATACAAACATTAGATGCATTGACTGAAAGTGAAATTATACCAACAGTTGCTTGAAGTCAGATATATAGTAATATACATCTGCTGTAAACATTTCTTTCAAAATATGCACAGTATTTCCCAAATCAACTTCCTAGTGAACCACAATTGTGTAAATTGTATTTCTAATGTGTCATTTGTTTTATGGGAATGCGCCTCTCACATGCACCCTGCCAAAAGTGCACAGCAATTAAACTTGTGTAAAATGCCAACTAGGATACTTTTATTATCCACCAAAAATGCAAACTGCTGTCCCAAACGTTTATAGTTATTTTATAGGTATTAATACAAGCCATATATTGTAGAACAATACTTGCTGCCTTTACAACAGACATGTGTGTAAAGTATTATCAACACGGATATGAGCACCAAAAGTTAGCTCAAGTGCCTTGTGAGATATGAAGATAATGATCATATTAAATTAATGTAGAAGCTGATTAAGATAAATGTTAGTCAGAACATTTTAACAAGGTACTTGAGCTTGTTTAACAAGGCACTTGAACTTGTTAAGATTTATGTATGACTGCACATGTTCATGTGTATGCCTGTAGTAAACATCAGGGGACGTATTCTGGAAACGATTTTAAAGGGATCTAGTAACTTTGTTGACATGTGCAAAAAGTGATGAAGGGTTGATGCAATGTATATTGTTGTTATCTCATATGTCCAGGGTATTGTGTGAAAATTTCAAGTCAAATGGACATTGCATGGCCAAGTAATGAGCGAAAATGCAAAGTGATATTCACTGACTCACTGCACTCGCTTTGTATACGGTAAGAAAAACTCCGGGGGAGTTTTTCTTATCTGAATACTTCAATCGTACATATCTTTGTAACGAAAGGGAAATTTGAAAAACCAAAACCGGTCCCATGATTTTATTGTTAATACGAATACAACAAGGTATGATGGAACCGCTAGAATCAAAATTTTATTTTGAGGATTTGGACAATGTTACTTAAGTCCCTTTAAGTTAAAATTCATTGTATCTACGTCATATCTACGTCACTAAAATATATTTTAGCAAATCGCTATTCCTTAAAGGTGCAACTGTAAAGTGTCAGATATTGCCCAAAATTACATTTGAGACTTCAATCCTATACCAAAATCATTGTAAGATATGTCCGAATGATGTGTGAAAGTTTCATTGAAAAAGAACACTGCTTTCCTGGTTAAAAAAGCGAAAATTTGCATCAGCTTTTACAACAAATTACTGTATAACGTGTATGAGGTTTATGACCGTTCATTAATGCCCTTGAGCTGAATGATTATCAATGATAGATATCGTCATACTAAAGGGGCATTTAAAAAAATCTTACCCTATTTTATTCTTCTCTTACCATAAGCCAAACAACACGGTAGAAGAGAAATGTGGAAGCTCCAAGTAATTTTCGTGGAGTTAGACAATTTACTGGTTTCACTTTCCGTATCGTTTGATATTTGAGTGACGTAGATATGACAGATACAATAAATTGTAACTTGAAATCGTTTGCAGAATACACCCCCAGGATTGAAGGACATGGGACTATCATGAAGAAGAAGTACCGTAAAACTCCGTGTATAAGACGCACTTTTTTTCCGTCGGAAAATTTTCAAAGTGGGGGGGTGCGTCTAATACACAGATACAGCCCAAAAAAAAAAAAAAAAAAAAGTTTTTTTTTTTTTTTTTTAGAAATTTTTTTGGGGACACCCTGTAGTCATGTTCAATGCGTATTACACTGGTATAGGGCATGACAAGAGCTTGATGTGAGGGGAACATTTATCAACATATATACATTTTTTCTACATAAATGATAGTGGTTAGTAAAACAAAATACAAGTTTTGTAAGCAGTTACACTGCTACTAATTGATTATTCAATGTTCATGAGTAGCAGCACTCATTTAATATTCAATTTTCTAACCAGTGGTTATACATTATTCTCATTAAAAAACAGTTATTAATGAATTTAGTATTTTGCATATTTAATGAGCATTGCTATCTAATGAATACATGAATATTCATGAGCAGCAGTGTTTAAAAAAAAAAAAAAAAAAAAAAAAAAAAAAAAATCTCTTTTTTTTTTTTTTTTTTTTTTTGAAAGTTGGGGGTGCGTCTTATACACGAGTGCGTCTTATACACGGAGTTTTACGGTAGTCGTAAGCTGTATACATGTATATCATGTTTTAACCCGTTCAGGACTTGTGCAGAAAATACTGGGGCTTATACTGTGGAGAATACAATGTTTTTAGCAAAATTAGTCAGTCCTAAACGGGTAATAACCAAATTGATTTGTAAGTATATGCAACGCAATGCATTCTTTACTCCTTCTATTGGTTTATTATAGTGCTGCATGTTATTTTATGAATTCTTAAAAGCACTGTTTAAAAAGGATGTTCATGGAAAGGTGGAATATTGTTGCTATGTACATGTATGTCTTTTTCTATTTGTCTGTATACATGTACAGATAACTGATCCTTCAGTAGACTGGCAGAACATTTCAAACTCTTCTAATTCACCGAATCCTTATGACTGCCATAAGTCGAGCACAGCTGTAAGTAATCCTAAATGAATCAAAAGTAATGATATTATAGTAATTTTAGGTTTGATTTATATAGCACCTAATATGATCCAATCATCTCTAAGCGCTGAACACTATCATTACCTGGGTCATAGGATACAATGCAAGTCCAAACACAAGGTCCCGTATTCACAAAGGAGGTTTGTACAAACCATGGTCTAAACCAAGGTTTACATCTATGGAATGCCAATTGTAAACTGATGGAGAGATAATGTGTACCATCAACATTGTTAACAAGTAAGGAATTTACATTCTCTCTCCATCAGTTTACAATTGGCATTCCATAGATGTAAACCTCGGTTTAGACCAGGGTTTGTACAAACCTCATTTGTGAATACGGGCCAATGTGTGCACCATCTCCACTCCCTGATGAGCATTCCTTCCAAGATGCATGTGGGCATTAAGAAGATCATTCATCAAAAGGCTTTATCTTCTACTGAGTCCCCATTTATACACCTGGGCAGAGACTAGGAAGTGGTGGATTAATTGTCTTGCTGAAGAACAAACGCAATGGGCATACACTGGGTTTGAACTCAGGATCTCATGATTGGAAAGCGCACACTCTACCAATCTTGCCACACAGCGTCCACAATGTAGACAGATGCCCAAAATATTTTGATTTTATCTGAAAGTGCAATGTTTTGGACATGTAGATCTGTATTGGTGTTGGTGTATTTACATGTATTGAATTAAAATGTCAGAATGCAAGGGCACATAGAATGTTGTTTCCATTTATACAAATGGTTAAAATGAAATCTTTCATCAAAATAATACAGTCATCTTTGCTTTTCCTTTAACAGGTTGTTTTGCTTGCAGACATTATACCCTCGCTTATTATCAAATACACCTCACCTTGGTTTGCAGAACTTGTCCCATTTGAGTAAGTATTTTACTTATTAAAGAAAAGAAATACATTTTGCAGTCCAACAGTTTATTTCTTTTTAGTGGATTGATTACTTTTAATTAAACGTAATAATAATTGTACTTATATACAAGTACTATATATGTGTACTAAGGCTAATATGAAAGGGTTTTAGTTGATTTTTGAACAGTATTCATGAAAGAAAGTATAAAGTTTGATTCATGGAAATGTACCAACTCCAAAGAAAAATTAAAAAAATGAAGGCTATACAGCATGTTTTTGAAAATTTACAAAGCTCATCCAGTGCTCTTTATTATCTCTAAACCAGTTTACTTTTGTTTCATGAACTACTTTGTATACTGTTGAGTGCTCCCCATGGCTGCCAGAATGCATTTATAACTCCAAAGTGAACAGAATGAGTACATCGCATGCAGATTGATTGCGAGTGTGGTCCGATAACCAGGGTAATAATGTAAAATTAAAACGCAAATTTTGTTGCTAAAATACATTTAAAAAACATTATCATTTGTTATTATTTACTTTCCTTTGAACAGTGTGAGGATTGCTGCCTGTGTGTTGACTACAGTGGCAAGCTTCATCATTGTGTCTCTGTCTCACACGATACCTCTCAGTCTTGTAGGTAAGTTATGTACAGTCAAACCTGTGTATAGTGACCACCCAAGGGAAACAAGAAAAGTGGCCACTGTACGCAGGTGACCTCTATAGACAGGGTTCTATTTCACAGTTTTTCTCTGCAAGGGATCACTATTGATAGCCACTATAGGCAGGTTGGCTGCTATAGACAGGTGCCCACTAAGACAGGTTTGACTGTATTTTCTCTAGTAAAAAACACTGGAATGCTCTTCAGGGAGTGCATTGGGTACACACTGTGGACATGGTGTACGTGGCAATAGTGAGCTTCATCATTGCGTCTCTGTCTGATACAGTGCCACCCAGTCTGGTACGTGAGCATTAGTTTCATTAGCAAATTCATTTTCAAATGCTCCCCAGGGAGTGGAGAGCATGCACAATTCATGTATTCAGTATGTCCAATGACCGATAGTATGTAATATTTTTAAAATCAATATTTGCTACAGCCTACTTGTTGATGTACTGTATTTATTAGGAGACATCAACTGGTATAGGATGCAAACATGTTTAGTTAATTTGCTATTATTCCAACAAAAAAAATATACATGTACAGTATGTTTACCATTTTATGATTCAATCCAGTTTATGCAATGTATTTTATGGCCATAACAAATTTGAACAACAAACAAATTTATATTATGTTTATTTTTCTCATCAGGTGTTGCTTGCGCTTCAGCAGCCAGTGGTTTGGGTGAATTCAGTTTCCTCAGTCTTGCAACATATTATGATAAGTGAGTTCAAACAATTTTTAGATAATGTGTTAAAGCTATGGCTCTTTGTTATGGCTCTTTGGAAACTGCAATAATGTATATTTTTTTCTTTTCAAATGTTCAGGTAATGTACAATCTCCTTTTCAGAGGGGTCCAATAAACATGGGCCCTTGACCACAGTGACGTAGCATGGTCTGACTAATTTTTTTATTTTGTTATTTATTTATTTTTGATTGATTTATTTTCCTTTTTTTTCCTTTTTTCTTTCTTTTTTTCTTTCTTTCTTTATTTATTAATTTTTTTCTTTTTTTTTTTTTTGGGGGGGGGGGGGGGGGGGTTGAGGGCGCACCTTATGTATTTTTCTATTTTTAAATAGATTTAACCCTTATGTTTAATTTTTTTTTTCTTCAAATTATTGGGGGCACATGTTCCCCCTTGCCTACCACCACCCCCACCCCCATCCCCACCCCCGCACTATGTCACTGCCAGACAATTTATAGAGTACAGTGTATTAAACTAATTCCTTCATTTTATATTTTCATAAATGATTTTCACACAATACATGTATGTCATGAGAATTATTGTATTATATTGATAAATATCATTTCATTATTCCATCAATTTCTTTCCAGAGATGTTGTTTCGACGTGGTCTTCGGGGACGGGGGCGGCAGGACTGTTTGGGGCCCTCTCCTATGCGGGTCTGACAGGGTTGGGACTTTCCCCCCGAAACACTATTCTTGTCATGCTCGTTGTCCCAGTAGTAATGGCTGCAAGGTGAGTGTTAGAATACATATTACAATTATCATCATTAGCTAAGTAATGGCCTTTTTGAAGAAAAAAAAGTCAATCTAGTCAAGGTGGTATAGAAATTACACATTGCATGAAGAGATAGATGAGCTGAATTGATCTAAACAGAATGTTATACCAGTTATATCTCCAACAGTTTGGAAATACACGTACAGTGTATGAAGTGTCACTTTATTGAATGATTAAAGGGATAGTTGAGTTTTGGTATAGAGGGCGCTACACACATTTTTTTGTGTGTGAGATAATGAAAAACTGAGTGTCAAATTCAAAAGAACATACAATTTGAATGACAGAATAAACCTGATTTGATCAAAATCGGTTCAGAAATGGCTGAAGTATCCATAAACATAACCATTTGTAATAATTGTGGGGCCCCACAATTATTCAATCATTTTGAACCAGCCGTTAATTTTTTTTTTTAAATGCTTCCTCTTTTCAAAAATGTACAAAATAGGTTTTTAAATAGTTGCTAATCACTATTTCAACATAAACATTACAGGCACAATATTTTATTTTAAATGGTTGAAACCGATGAGTGTTTAGAGAGCGCCCTCTTGAGTTTTAATGGCTCTTTTCGAATGATAACATGCTTTTTACTTGAATAGTCATTTGTAATTTTTTATTTCTTTCGAGCATGGTGGAGACCGTGGAGTTATTACTATTAGTTTGTAATGTAATGGTGCAGGTTTTGGTTACTAAAATTCAGTTTGACCAAAACTGTACTCTCTTTACCGGAACTCAACTGTCCCTATGATAGATATTAAAACAAATTACAAGTGACCTAGTCGGGCAAGTAATGAAAGTTATTTTAAATTCTAGTGAGTTCTGAATCTATTGGCCCTTAACAATATATCAAGCATTGGACTATTAATGATTTCTGTTTACACAGCTATTGGCTACTTCTAGTGCAGCATCCCGGGGTGCACAACTGTGACTGGTGTCGAAGGTCAAACAAGAATTACACCGCCCTCACAGAAAGTGGAACGGAGACCGAAGTTGGTGCGCGTCTGCCGTTTGGAGAAAAAAAGATTGTCATCAAGGTAACATTGATATTCCAATTCTATTTGCAGTGTTGATAATAATCGATTTCATTAGTTCGCTATTTAATGAATGTTGTGGTTTTAAAAAAGAGACTGCAGTCCTTGGCCCTAACAGCAGGCCTTAAAACTAGCAATGGCCTTCGAGCCCAGGGCCACTAATATTGTATTTATGCTGTAGCTTATTTTGGGTTAGGTAATTTTCCTTGCCCACTGGGGCAATAAAAAAAAAAAAAAGTGGATTTCAAGCATTGTCTCATAGTCACAAAGTGTGGCACAGAAACTAATCTCAGGCTACTACTGCATGAGAAATTGAATAATTTTTTGAACAAAATTCCTCTTTTTAATAATATATTTATTAATTAGTTAGTGTTATAATGCCTGTTGATGTTCACATAATTTATCACGGATCAGAGCTTATTAGCTTACATGATTGTTTAATTATTTTTGTGATTTTGTTTTGCTATATGTTACATATGTGACCGCTTACCCCAAAACCCCCAAAAAGTTGACAAACATGAATTTGGATTTTGTCATCTAGCTGGAAAGAGTAGACTCTAAGCTTTAAAATGATATATAACTCATCAAATTTGGACACTCCGAACCTAATCAACAAAGCGATTAAATGTAGGAGAGTGGGAAGGTCTAGTTTTACAGAATGAGGAGAAAAGAGGCTCTAAAGATTAGGGTCACTCAGGCGCGTAGTGCGGAGGAGCCTAGAAAACTGCTTATTACTCAACTTTGGCTTCGTTTTAAGACTCAAAATTTGAAACAGTCGATAGAGGAAAGATTATGCTTTCAGGTAAAGTAAAGTTTTAAAATTAGATTTTTCAGCAAAAATTACATATTTTGGCTCGTAGCGGAGAATCATATACCGCGACTTTTTGTGGGTTTTGGGGTAAGCAGTCACATATGTGGTCCAGATCGAAATCCAGACATTTACACAATCACTCATGGTGACATTACATAAGCAAAAAACATGTATATACTATATATAGACATGCTTTTTTAAAATCCCTACATACTTGTATGTGAACAAATCATAAATACAAATTATAAAGTGTTTTATATCACACAATTCACACCAATGCAATAATTGAGTTTTCCGTTGCATTGTTCAAGCAGGTGTAAATAGAACTATACATGTGTACATGTAGTTATAAACATATGCCATGCTATATATGAAGTAATATTTGTCATCTCCTCCCATCTCTTATTGGCAGAGTGTGCTCTTTCTCATCGTGCCTTTAGCCGTGGTCTACATTGCAGAGTACTTCATTAATCAAGGCCTGGTAGGTTATAGTTATACTGTATGTCTTGACCTGTTTCTATTATTTAGGGATCTAGTAACATTGTCCATTGTCAGGATCTCGATCTAAATGTATATAAAGCAATGAAAGCGTCTTAGACAAATTAAACCGCGGCTCATATCTTTGTGCTTTGTTGAGAATGCAGTGTGGGCTATAGAAAAACTGAGGGCATTCATTTTCAGCTTTCTGGCGGGCGGATGCCAGGATCTCTATACAAAGCACGGTAAGCGACTTAGACAGGGAAAGCCGCGGTCCAATTTATTTGACAAGCTCCCTTACTAGATCCCTTTTAAGCCTGATCATTTATTGGCCTAATCTTTTGAAATATTGTTCCAAACAGAGAGTTTACAATCATTTTAGGGTTCTGATGCTTCATCATTTCTTTGCAGTTAAGACTTTAGCAATGTTCGGAATTCACTTTGAATTGATTTATTTTATAGATTTAATTTAAAGGGGTAGTACAGTTTTGGTAAGGCTGAGCTTTTAGTAACCAAAACCTGCACAATAACACTACAACTCCACCATGCTCGAAAGGTATAGAAAATTACAAATGACTAGGTAAAAAGCCTGTTATCATTAAAAAAGAGCCATTAAATCACACAAGCGGGGCAGCGCTCTCTAAAAAAGCATTGGTTTCAACCATTTTTCATACCAAATTATGCATGTGATGTTTTGTTGAAATAATGATTAAATAGAGAGATCATCGACAACTATTTTAAAACCTCTTGAAAATTTTTGAAAAAGTGTAATTAAAAAAAAAATCATTGAATATATTTATGCCCCAGATTTATTACGGTCAGATATACTTATTGATATTTTAGCCATTTCTGAACCAATTTTGATCAAATAAAGTTTCTTTCAAATTTTACACTCAGCTTTTCATTATCTCACAAAAAAATTATTTTTTTGCAGCGCCTTCTATACCAAAACTGAACTACCCCTTTAACTTATTTTATTTTCTATTTGTTGATTCATGTATACTAAATTAAACTTAATTCTTATATTCTCATATTTGCTCTTTTAAACACTATCGTTTGCATTTACAGTTTGAACTTGTCTACTTTCATAACATCTGGATGTCACATGAAGAGCAGTACAGATGGTAGGTTGAATACATGTATGTTTTATTTCAACGCACTGCCTTCAGTGGACGTGGTGTGGCAAGATTGGTAGAGCGCATGCCTTCCATGCGTGAGGTCCCGATTTCGAACCCAGAGTATGCCCATTACGTTTTTCCATCAGCATGACAATTTATCCACATTTGCTGCTCTCCACCCAGGTGTATAAATGGGTACTCGGAAGGATGGAATGTAGTTCCTAAGCATTGTGTGCGCCCTCAAGGTTGCCTGGCTGGAATGCTCCCCAGGGAGTGGAAAACGTGCACTGTGTGCTGGATTGATTGCTGAATGTATCCGATGACAGGGGTATAATGATATAATTGTAAAGCGCTCAGAGATGATTATCAATCATGATAGGCGCTACATTATATAAATCAATAATATTATTATTATTATTCAAGAATATGGTCGTTCCTGCTTTAACTCTATGGGGGTTGCAAAATCTAGTAGGGAACAGATTAACCATCAAACTGCATGATGTTAAATTAATATCATGCAGTTTGATGGCTGTTTTAAAGTCTAGACTTGGCAAGTTTTAAGTATTTTTTTTGGTGCTATATACATATACATGTACTGTACATATACATGTACATAAATATAGCAGTCTTTTCTTGCTGTATCATATTATGAAGCAAACTGTGCCCCAATGATTTTGGTGTGTGTTGGATTGACCATGAGCATAGAATTAAATTTATATTTTTATCAGGGTAGGATGAGCAAATAGGTGAACTTCTCCCCCTGGCCCTGTCACTTCACATTGGTTGTGTGTATGCATGATCGCTCACAATATCACCCCAAAAAGGGGGTCAATTTTCATCTGTTCACAAACATAAACTAGTTGTGGAGCTTCAAACTACCGAATTTGACTAGCCGATTTGGGCTACTGAATGTAACAAGATTTGTTAATATTGTAAACTGTTTGGGCTGCAAGTTTCTGATATATCCAGTGTGCCATCAAATTATGGTCTTAAATTTACGTGTCTAACTGGACTACCAGGATAGAGAGAGAGAGGGGGTTAACTTTAAGCATTACCGGAGCTATAAAACCATTTTGTTGTTCTTGTTTGTGTCTTAGGTATCAGGTTCTCTACCAGTTAGGAGTGTTTATATCAAGATCTTCCGTCAACCTGCTGTTGATCAGGAAAACATGGATTCTGGCAGTCTTACAGGTAAACACAACACCCATACTGATTTCAGACATAATGTTCTTGTTTAGCTAGTATTATTGTATTAAACATTTCTTTTAAACTACAAAAGCACCCCTGATAAGCTTCCCCAAGTTGCCTGCCAGGAAAGAAACAATTTGAATTTCTTTCCTGGCCACTTGGGGAATGCACCAGTGATGCCTTGTACATAAAATGTTAAGGGTATTGTTATAAATCATACATGTATGTGTAATTTTCTTCTTATCAGGTTGGAAACGTAGTGATATTTGTGACGCAGGTGCTCTATTTCTACATCCCTCTTCTTACAGGGTTCATACATGGCCTTGAAAACAGTGCCTGGAAAGTCATGGCATTAGACATTTGTGTTTTCCAGGCCTTGAAAGTCAGGGGGAAATTATATCGTGGGTCATTGAAGGTCAGGGAATTTCTGTTGATCTGCATTTCTTCAGCACTGAAATACAAATACAGATTGTTAGAACTTAATTTGTAAAAAAAAATTGAGTCAAAGAACTTTGTTTACGTACTGTGGTGAAAAGTCATGGCATTATTGCTGTAAAGGTCATGGAATTTGACTTGAAAATACATGTAAGTCTGCAGTGAATTTGTACCTGCGGAACCAATTCTAAAGTGTAGTGAAGTGTTTTAAATTTGTTATTAAAGATTAACTAATTTGTGATGTGCATTTAAGGCCGCTTTTCATATTTTCAGATGGCACCATCAGGCCTAGAATGTGTCATTAAAAACAAAAAATGTATGAACCCTGTTCTAGAGTTTGCGCTCATAATATAAGAGGGTTTGCTATTGAGGAACTGCATACTCAATGACAAAGTTCTTGTTTTGTTTTCCTTATCAGGTTGGAAACGTAGTGATATTTGTGACGCAGCTCTTCTATTTCTACATCCCTTCAATTTGGATCGTCCTTGCGCTCATCCTGTATGAAGGGTTGCTTGGTGGAGCTGCATATGTCAACACCTTCTACATTATCAGAAAAGATGTACGTATAATTTGTTGTTCTTTTAAAGCCCCTCTCATGTGCACTAATGATTTTCCGAGTTGGGCCCCGAGCTATATGTACTTGGGAAGCTTGGGGAACAACTTGGAAAAGCTCGGCATTACTCGTATTAACTTATTAACTGACTCAAATATTATCAGTGGCGGATCTAGGGGGGGGGGGTTTAGGGGGTTTAACCCCCCCCCCCCCCCCCCCTTGGGCTGCCAAGTGAAAATGTATCAGTGAAAAAAGTGGGAAAAAAGTGGAAAAAAAATCACTTACGAGGGTTCAAAATAGCAAAAATAATTCGCCGCTTCGCGGCTCATGGACGATGCTCCGCATCGTCATTGGGTCAAACCCCCCCCCCCCTTAGCAAAAAGCTAGATCCGCCCCTGATTATGGACATGTTGAAACTATTAGCGGTAACTTGACAACTTGCAATAGCTCACACGCTTTGTTATAGTAATTTTATAAGTTTTGTGACGCCTCAAACGTACATGTATATCATATTTAATTTCTTCTATAACAGGAGTATTCCCTAACTTATCAAACCACCCATCAAGTGTGATGACTGTGAAGATTAAACAGGTTAAAATAACACGTTTTCTCTTTTTCTTCTTCTATAGATGGAATCAACGAGAAAGGAGTTTGCGATGGGAGTCACATGTGTAGCGGATTCTACTGGTATAGCTATAGCTGCGGCCATCGCCGTCCCAGCGCACGCTGCATTCTGTAACAGGATTGTTCGCTGAGCAAGCCACCAAGGATATGCATGTAATATAAATTATATTTATACAGCGCACATATCTGTATAAAGCAGACACTCGTGGCACACAACAATAATTCTTTCCCCTTGTCACCTGGGTACATTTCAAACCTTTCAAATTGTCTTGTGCACTTTCTCAACTCCCTGGGGAGCATACTAGCTGCGAGTTACCATATTGGCACATCAGGCTAATTAACACCTGACCAAGGTACCCATTTGCACTCCTGGGTGGAGAGCAGCAATGTGAATGAAAAGTCTTGCTGAAGGACATGAATGTCGGGACATCGATTGGTTTCAAACTCGGCATCCTATGATTTGATCTGATCATGGGCCGACAAATGTACAGTAAGTCTTTATAAAGGGGACCACCATGCAAA
This sequence comes from Echinarachnius parma, assembly GCA_037951105.1. Classification (NCBI taxonomy): domain Eukaryota; kingdom Metazoa; phylum Echinodermata; class Echinoidea; order Clypeasteroida; family Echinarachniidae; genus Echinarachnius; species Echinarachnius parma. The sequence goes on along the minus strand of JBAMJV010006842.1, from coordinate 152,197 downwards.
GAGCAACACAGGCTTATATGTTTAATATTAATCACCAGCACTTACTGAACCAACAGGACGTTATGGTTCCATATGTCTGTGAGTGCGCATATTATATAGTTTGTCTGGAACTTGTAGGTGGAATGGACTACTATTATAAAACAATTACCTTTTTATGTATAAGAATTTTATTTTGGGGTGTTGGTTCACTTTAAGGGAAAACTGTTATTCCCATTGGGCTACTATAGTATTGAATACTGACTAACAAGCTAAATCATATTAGTACTGGGACTGAGAGATATAGGTAAAACATAGAAGGAAACATTTTAAAGTAAATAATTATTAGAAGAATTTGCTTTGTGTGCTGAAATATTAGTTTTCTTTGCTGAACAGTACTGATTTATTTTTTAAATAAACGGATTTCCATTTTTTGTAATATTTCATACATACAGTGTGTATACTATTTGTGTGCTGAAATACATGTACAGTATTAGTAAGAATAGTTTTCTTTGCTGAACAATACTAAATAGTTGAATAATGAAAGAAAATAAAAACACAATGCCAATTTGTTTGTGTCATGCATAGTGTACGTGCAGTATAAACACCTGCTTGACTAATATCATGCATGCCGAAAAAGGGATCTTGTAACTTTGTTGACGCATGCAAAAACTGATGAAGGGTTGTTGATATTTCAGTGATCTGATATATAATAATTAAAAAAATATAATATCCAATATTTATATAGCGCCTATCATGATTGATAATCATCTCTAAGCGCTTTACAATTATATTATTACCCCAGTCATAGGATACAATGCAAACCAGCACACATTGTGTGCACCATCTCAACTCCCTGGGGAGTATTCCTTCCAAGCACTCAGTGGGCTCAAGAAGATCGTTCACATAAAGGCTTTCACCTCCTACCGGTCCCCATTTATACACCTGGGTAGAGAGCAGCAATAGTGGATAAATTGTCATGCTGAAGGACAAACGCCGTGGGCAGGGTTCGAACTCGGGATCTCATGATCGGAAAGCGCGCGCTCTACCAATCTTGCCACACCACATCACTGAGTGATGTGTGAATATTATGGCCAAGAAATGCGAGAAATATTCTTATGATGTATGTTTTGTAAAATGTTGACAGTATTTAAGATATCATTAAACACTTACATGAATGTACTTTGCCACCTCATGGATGTGTTCATAAAATGTGCTAATGAATTTGACACACGGCTGGAAGTCACAAAGGTGGTTTAGATGTAATCTGTGGTTATATATACAAGTACATGTACTAGTGGCCAAGCACGACGCTGTGCGTGCGCGCATAGGACCCTGTATACAGGAATCGCTCCGGCCAATACGCCGTGCGTGCGTGGATTGGATCCTGTATATTGCAATTGCTTGCGCTCTGTGTCTTTTCAATGAGCGATAGAGTTTTGCATAACCGCTCTACTATAGTCGCGCAACATCTCTACGTGCAATATACGTGCGTGATTGACTCATCGTTTTTCTGTGATTGAGATATACACAATGTAAGGCGCAATTTCGGATTTTTAGTCGACAGAGAGAGATTGGAGATCTATATATAGATGCCCCCAAATTTGTTAGCGCCATCCGTGCATGTCTCATTTCCAAAATAAGGAAAGGAATTATGTTGTTGAAATGACTATAAAAACACAATACAAATGTTATCTTAATTTACAACAGGGTTCATACACTTATATTCAAATCAAATTCCATGACTTTCCATTACCTTCACAATAAGAATTCCACGACTTGTCACCATGGTACAGAAACAAGGTTCTTGGACATCTTTCAGTAATAAATAATTGTACCAAAATAAGTTCTAATATTCTAAATCTGTATTTCAGTGCTGAAGAAATGCAGATGAATTGAAAATCCATGACTTTCCAAGACCCATGAGATAATATTACAATTTTCCCTGACCTTTATTGAGGTCTGGAAAACAACAAAGTAAAATTCCATGACTTTCCAGGTTTTCCAGGCCCTGTGTGAACCCTGGTACAATATTGAATTAATTGTAATTCACAGAATAGAGAGATGAACGTACAGCACTTCATACTTTCAACCTTGCTGTGGATATAACTGCATGTTCTTGCAATGCATTCTGTACTTGAACAAATTGTGAAACATATATGAAAGTTTGTTTCTTTTTGTCCCTCTTTATTAATGTACATGTACAGGCCTACATGTACCTCTCCTTTTGGGATAGTTTACATAAAATGTCAAGTATGTTTCATTATTTAATATTTTAAATGTAAATAATTTATTTATGTATATTACTTTCATTTCAAATTATGATGTGTCTATTTATTCTCTTCTCTCTAAAAGGTATTGTGTATGTGTGTGTAGGCAATTGTTTTTTTTTTTCAATGTTGGAAGTATTTTATATAAGAATTGACAATAATGAGAAGAGAAATTAAACATTTGATTTAATTTGTGGAAATGTGAGCTTTATTTATTAAATTCCAAATTTGATATCTCTGAGGCTTTATTAAGATATCAATATATTTTGATTTAGTTTTTTATTACACTTTCAAAGAATGAATTGTATAAGTCTTCATTGCCTCATACAAATTATATTTCAATGATCTATTTGCTTTATGTAGTATTAAAATGCATTTAACCAATAATTTCCACTATCTGTCATATTTAGAGCACCATGCCCTAATGTATTAATTGTAGACACATTTGAACGGGTAAGTTTACTGTAATATTTAATAACTCAAGAATTCTACAAAGTTAAAGTAACTTTGTACAGTTATGTACAAGTATATAGAACTAATAATCAACATTCTGTGATAATTTGATGGTAAATTGTTTTCTTTAGTGAAATTTTATTGGATTAATAAAACGTGTACAAGTATGATTCCTGTATTAAATTTATATGATGACCATGGTTGTAATAATGTTCCTGAAAGCACATTGAAACTCGGTCACACTTTTCCATTCCCCAAACTCTAACTTTATTGTTGTAATGTATTTCTACGAAACATACAACTCAAATGAAGGAGAAACATATTTTGAATGTGGATTTTGTGCACAAACGTATTGAAAGTTTGTACATAAATCTACCAGACTGTTATGAATGTGAGTCTTCCTTAGAAATAAATGGTCATCTACAAAGAACCATAGTTTTCTAATTTCATATAGTGAAACGAAAGGTTTGTCTGGGTTTCGTTGTCATTTAACCATCTCAAAAGTTAACAGGTTAAAACCTTAGCCTTTATTCTATGTGTATATGTATTTTATACACCCAAAGTGATTTGTGTAAATTGTATTGTTCTAACTTGTATGTTTGTATTAATCCCATTTTCCCTACTCATTTTCATTTATAGTATATATTTTTATATTGACACATGAACATTCTTGAGAGTAGGTACAAATGTACTTTTATAATGTTTATCAAGAAACAAATATAATTATAATAAAATAAGATCAGACAAACACGACCAGCCATTTCTTTCTCAATCTTTATTTCTGTACAAAAGACAGTATTGTATACAGTATCTCACATGTCAACACTACCATATAAGCCTCTTTCAAATGGATAAACAAAATCAATTTCAGTTTATATATGTTCTATTATACTGTTAAACATAAATACAACATGGACATATTATATACACATAAGCCTTCTTTTTCCCAAAATACTAAACATTACATGAAAATATCTACTGTAAAAAATTATTGGCATGTCTATTGATAAAAGGTTTTTACAGTAGCCTAGGAGGCTTAGAGTATTAAGCTGCGTCATCAGAATATACATGTAACAAAGATTACATTATATCTTCATCTATTAGTTACATCAAATGAGTGGAATATGTGCATCTTATTAAGTGAAATATGTATACAACTTTAGTTAATACAGTACTTTAATACAATTCTCATGTAGTACGATATGGTAATATAGAATAAATAAGTTAATCAAATTGCTCAGTAAAATACATACCAGCTCAATATACTTTATTTTACAATGTTTATGGAGATTACACAAAATATGTTATGTGTGTGGCGTGAATCAAATGGGTTGAAAAAGATGTATAATCAAATATACTAAGAAAATGGTAGCTCAGAACGAAAGATGAGTAATTAGAGGAGAAATGAAAGACAGATTAAAAAGAAAGTAGGGAGAAAATTATCGCCTGTTGAATTTTACCAGTACTTCACACTTGATGCAGTAATCCCTTGAAGCACCTATATGAAGCTATACTGGGATGGTTATGTGCTGATGTGTCGTCGGGTGGTGCCAGAAATTGTGATTGCGTATAATACAGCATGCATTTATGTACAGTAAAATGCATGAACATTTAGTGCAAGTAAAAATCTTAGCTGTTTAGGCTAGATACGATGTAAGAGCCCACAGCAGGCTGCACCGTTCTAATAACAGGTAGTGCAGACTTTTGGAAGGTCGTCAATCCAGTAGCGTTTACTGCTGGCCCAGGTAGACTGTTCCAAATTCTTATTGTTCGTGGATAGAAAGAGAATTTGAAGACGTCAATGGTTGCATGAGGGATGAGAGATTGTGATCATGCCTTCCACTGTTGGTGGGAATTGCAAGTTGACCAGTTTGTATTGGAGTTTATAAAAAAGGGAACACTGGGCAAGAAGACGCCGGGTGTGTAGCAGGTCCCATCCAAGTGCCATCACACGAGCTGTGAGTTGTATGGGAAAATATATGAATCCATTCCCAAGCAATACTTGAACATTTTTTCCAGATATAATTATGTTTCTGAAACATCTATAGAGTACCGAAGCTGTGACATCATAAAAATGAAGTTCAAATTTGTAAATTCTAAAAATAGGTTTTTTATGACGTCACACTTGACTCCATAGCGAAATACATGACCGTACAACATACTTTCAATGTACATGTACAAATGTACATGAGCATGTTGTAAAAGAAAAATTCTTGACTAGGATATACGTAGCATTATGCATACAATTGGTATTATATTCTTTTCATAACTTGACTCGGTATCTAAAATTGAAACAAAATTGACTGTTTGGTCTTCAAATGTTATAGGTTTTAAAGAAAGGAAATTGCGATGCAGAAGTATATTCTCAAATCAATGTACATGTACATGTTCAATGTAATGTGTGTACCAAAAATATTGCCAATTGAACTATTTGTACGCAACATATCAGCACATGTGAAAAACAAAATCACAAATCAGCATAATACACAGAACAGACTGAACAGGGCCCTGGTGCAGAAAGAGTTGCAGTCGATTGGAAAGTTGCAATTAATTTCAAGACAGAACACCACTAAATGTGCAAATATTACTGATTTAAATGTGCATACATGTATATTTCTGACTTGCAATTAGTTGCAACTTTACAATCGAGTGCATCTCTTTCTGCAACTGGGCCCTGGACTGATAAAGTACATTTGACTAATTGACACCATGAACAAACTGTAGAGAGGTAATATTGTCTGGAGAAAATACTTCCTTGAGAATGAGTTGCCTTCATAAGCAAATTTCAAGACAAAAATGTTACAATTTTGCACAAGAACTTCAACTCACTACTGCAAATGCAAACACAACATTTGAAAACAAGTTGATAACAGACGAATGTTTTAAATCGTTACAGAAGCAACCTTTAAATCATACGATGGCATCGAAAGTACAAATAAACATTAACAAATATAAAATAAAACATCTTTTTTGCCAAGTCATAAAAATATAAATATTATTATACACTATCAAACAATTTTGACTGAAATAAAAAACACCTAGAGGGGAAAAACATACTTATAAACTGAACAACAAAATGAACAAAATAGAGCCCAGCTCCAAAACAAAAAGAGTCGCATATTAAATTATCAACTAATTAAGGAAAATATTTAGCAATGCAGACTACATATTATAAGAACTCTATTCAAAAGTGGAAGATGTGATTATTACGGTGTGGTGAATCTTGTTATTTTGCATGAGTAGACAATGGTAAATCTATCTTGAAAAACTTTGCCATCATCGCACAGGTATAACATACCTGTTTGTAAATGATTGTTATTGTCATTGATCTATCAACTTTACTTTATATAAATACAGTAGTTCATCCAAAATAGATGTATTTTTCGGAAAATGAACTTCACCCAATATTTTGGCAGTCTCATGATATTTTGTGCGGAAAAATATGTTGTATAATTTGTTGAAGAATTCATTGAAGGCATATGATTTTTTTAAAATAAGCTCCAAAATGACGATGACCATTTAAAAATATATATTTTACCTGTACTTCTTTATGTAATTCTTTAGAAACATGATGAAATACAACATTAAATAACTACTCAAATGTTGTACGTGGTCATAATTATTGCAAATGCACACATTTGAGTTTTTACTGTTAAATTTTGTTTGTGTCAATACAGTTATATGAAAGTTCATGTACATTATTCCTTTAACTAGAGTGGTTTGAGTTTACTACTGTAATTATTTTGAGATGAGATTTTGAGATCTATTCGAGATATATGAGAGTTCATAAAATACAAAATGTCTTCAGTTTATTACAGGCTTAGTGACAAAAATCTTTCCTCATTTTATGAGACGTGTTGAAGAAATATCAATATTGCTAAATATATATATATATATATGATATACTATTCGTGGAGTCACATATGCCGTAGAGTACTACAAAATATATAACCCTGTGTATAGACTACAGAGATGAAGACAGGAGAGTTGTATACAAAAATAGTTGATGTATCTAATACATTAGAGTACTGTCTCCGATATGGATGTTCCATGCATGCATGTACATGTACAGTCAAACCTGCTTTAGGGACCACCTGTCCATAAAGACCACTTTTCTTGTATCCACAAAAAGCATTTTGTTTTATTGTATCCGCAGAAAGCATTTTGTTTTCTTGTACAGTGAAACCTCATTATAATGAGAACCTTGGGTCCATAATTGTATTTACATGTACAGTGTACCTATTAATATCAGATATCTTGTTGTATCAGGGCTTAAACGCAATAAGAGACATAGAACCTCGACCTGTGAAATTACCTCACTATATCAGGTACTTCTTTATAACAGAGCTCATTATAGCTAGGTTCCACTGTATCCGTAGAAAGCATTTTTTTCTTTTTCATCCATGGAAAGTGTTTTGCATGCAAATGAACCTGTCTTTGAAGACCCCCTGCTTATAGAGAGCACATATTATGTCTCCTTTGGGCGGTCTCTATAGACAGGTTTGCTTGCAGTCACTGTACCTAATTTAATGTCTACACACGAGTGGTTATGTCTTTGAGATAATAAGTACAATAACTGTAAATACAAGTTTACACATTCTGCATTTATATGTCATCAAGATTTAACCAACTACAGTGCAACCTCATTATAACGAGCACCTCGGTCCCATTTCATTCACCTTGTTATATCAAATATCGATCTTGTTGTATCAGGGCTTAAAACATAATGAAAATACATCGAACCTGGACCTGTGAATCGACATCGCTATATTAGGTACCTCGTTATAACAGAGCTCGTTATAAAGAGGTTCTAACGTACATTTATGCAATTTTTAAACCAACTAATACTTATTAACATTCACAGTACTGGTATGAACTACCACATGTATAGTACTGCAGTATTTAGAGTTATTTATTAGAACACAGATGCACAATGTACAGCTTTGTTTAATACAAAAAATGGTTTTCAAGTCACAATTGTACACACTCAAACAAATATATATTGTACACAGGTGCATACTGTGTGTGTGCGGTGGTAACAATACACTGAATAGCTCCATTTCTTGATATATGTACAGTACTCTTCACAGATTATTTGCAGTATTCAAATACACCGTTTTCCAATTTGTTCAACTATATTTCTTCCAATATTGTAAAAGTTTTTACTCTTTACAATTTTATTGAAGTACATGTAGTAAAATGAGCAGTTATCTTACACCTATAATATTACTCAAAACATGTAAACATTTTCATTTAAACTATTATATTACCTTACACTATAAAGAACTATGAAGTTTAATTGCAATATTAAAATGAGCATTTTTTATATTTTTGTAACTTTATACTTGTTCTACCTTTTAGAGATAGAAATATTAAATGGCAAGCAAAACATACACAAAAACATTTTCTTCATAAAATTACTTCATAAAAAAGCGCATCATTTTGTTATTTGCTTTTAATAGATTTTCAGATCAAACCTACCAAATATGTGTCTGTTCTTCCTTGAGGTTGCACTTATTTTTTTCCGATTAAAAACACAAATGAAAGACTTATATAAAGTACAAGAAATAAAATCCCTCATTAAAACATAAATTTAAATGATAAAAATGCATTCGTAGACACAGTTGGGGTGAGTTTGCGTTGTGCATGGATAGTGTTAAACCATAAAAAGCATTTTGGTGCTTCCCGTAGTCATGAATTGGTTTATAATCATAATAAATCACATTTACCAAATCTGAAAGAAAGTTCTTTCATAAAGTACATTTCACATTTTTAATTCTTATTTTACATTGCTAACAGACTGTAGCAGCTATTAAAGAAGTACAATAATGCTTTTGAGACAATTTCTGTCTTATTGAAATTATGTTGCGAGTATCTGCAGTTACGTGTAGCTTCAATGGTTTGCATAGACATCGCCATGGCAGTTTTGGAAAGATATAAAAATACTTTCTCTCCCGTCAAATATTACCTAATCCGTCAGTTGCACGTTGAGAGGAACTTTATGAAATTACCTTTCGTATTATTTGATTTTCTATTTCTTTGTATGTTTAAAAGATTTTAGATGTTCATTATTAAATTCATAGGAAAAAAATCAACTAACATCTTTGAACTATCTTTAGCCTACATTTGTACCTGTATGAAATAAAAATGGCCAACAATGATATTTCCCGTTTTTTTCTACTTTCATTGTGATGTGATCACGATTATTCATCCAATATGTTTCAATTGCATTTCAAAAATACTTTTTTTCTTTCTAATGATCAAAATGCATCCATTTATTTAGAGTTAAAACGTTATCTAAGAGAATATATTTTGCCAAGTTTCGATGTACTCCTACAAAATATAGATCTTTCCATGCATCGATCAATAACAAGTCCATCTCACACATCCATACTATAATTCCTTTCTGTTTTTACAATATAAAAAAACGATCAACCAAATTTGCAATTTCCGTACAATTTACAATTATAGACTCTTGACAACAGAATATTGAATTCACATCACACTTTATATAGCACCATATTATTAGAACCAACCATCCACTCAACATTTACACTTGCACATCTTAGTTTTATTTTGGTATTGCATCGTCGCCACTGATTTCTATCACTGGATTGGGGACTATATTCCAGTCACTGATGCCTGTGACCGCCATCTTGGATCCATCGGCAATGACCATCAATGACATATGCGCATTGAAAGACAGAACAAGCTCTATAAACACATATACAGTACATGTACATGTATATGTAAGTACATATCATTAGTATTACTGCTCATTTTTATTCATTAAATAAATGCATAATTTTTTCTGCTTTCTTTGAGTTATCATTAAAAAAGCATATATTTAAGCTATTAAGCAATAGTGTTTCAGACATTCCTCTAAACACTATTTAGCGCTTAATACTAATGAAAAGGCAAGAATTCTATAAGTTCCAAACATGTGCGTTCTTACATGTAGAAGAAAGAAAAAAAATGCACTATTTGCATCATGTTATATGTTCCTGTATGCATCAACAAATGAAATAGACAAGTGTTGATGGTCAAAAAAACGATGGCCAACCATTGACTTGGGTGTTACTTGAGCATGATCACCAGCAGCATCCATGACTTTACTTTTGATTGCCCAATGAGTGTGCAGCACCATATCCAGTGATTAAGAGTTCAGTGGTAATCTCATCTCAATGTTTCTCCCTAGTCTTCTCTCTCCTCGATTATTGCACTGATTTTGTCCAGCTGAAAATAGCAAGAAAAAAGCATATTTATATTATTGTCTTACATTCAGAAATATCAGTAAGGGCAGATTGATAATGAAGAATAACTTTAGAATGTCAATTGGCAGAGGTGTTTCGGCATGACTTATAATAATTATGTTACTTAATATTATGTTGAAGTTTTCATTTTAAAAAAAAACATACATGGCATTTGCTTGGAGTTTGAGATTATCATTCTAGTTTCAAAAACTTTTTCTCCAAATGAAATGTAGAATGTTGCACATGCATCCCTATGTAAAAACACTCTTTTAAAACAAACATACAGAAGATGAACACTAGATGTAAAGCATATAGCTTTATACATAATGGCCGAGAATATTTTAATTCACTGCAGATACATTTGTAACTGACTTACCATATCTGTGTGTTCTTTGGTAAACTCGTAGAGCTGATAAAGCATTCCCAGCCGGCTAAAATGGGAGCAGAATTCCTGCAACAGGTACATTAGAAAAATAAATATTTTGGTTAATGATAACAGATTGACTATGAAAGGCATATTATTATGACAATACATTTACTGAATTTACAATATAAAACTTTTAATGCCCTTTCTCATGAAGTAAAAATATTGAAAATATAATGTAGAACTTAATAAACGTATCCGTTAGTATTGGTTCTTCCTGAAAGTCTAATTGCGAGGTTTTCGCTTGGATTTGAATCCATGTGAGAGAAAACTTACATGTACAGTAGAATCAACCTGGGACAGTGTGGCTATAGGTAAGGGCTGAACAGCAGTGTCCCTCTTGTTGCCCGGGTATGTTCATTTCAACTTGACTTTTCAACAAAAAAAATTCAATTTTGACTAATATTTAGACCAAAATATGCAACTAGAACCTTTCATTTGGTATTTCAACAATATTTTCTCATATTCAAAGCCATACAGCATGTTTTTTTTTGTGCAAATTTTTAAAAACTGGACCATATTACTCAAGCATATCTTTAATTGTTTGTCTCGCGAAGTAAACACTAGGAAAGGGAATAATGTTTTGGGTGCATCTGCTACCCTTCGTCAATGTGCAATGTACATGTCGTAGGGTAGCAGATGAGCCCAAAATGTTGTTTCCTCTTTTTTTACACTTTTTACTACTGAAGAAGAATTTGACTACATTTATAGAGATTTTTGTGTCGCAAAATGTCTCACCTTGGATATCTGCTGGCTAGCATCTTCAAGCTGTGCATCCGAGACCTTGGGTAGGTCTGCGACGGCCTCGTAGTAGCCACCAATCATCTTGATGTACCGCGGCAGCTCCGGCCTGTACAGTATCCTGTTCAAAGATGCATCCTATAAAAGCAAAGAAAAGCTGGGCTTAAAATTTGGTTGTTATAATGTTTTCAATAACATTATGGGATTATTTGTTTAATAGAAGTTTAATAGGAAAGTTATAGATGCAGCAAACTAAATATATCAATGGTAATAACGACTTAGCATTAGTTGGCTCCGGTAACAACTGCTTCCAGGGTTTATCGCAACAATATCTTTTTAGTTAAAGGCTTAGGGTTAGGATTGTATGGGAATTGTATGGGAACAAAAAATAGATTACAGAAAAAACAGATTAAAACCGGTTTTCTACTAGATTTTGCTATTCCCTCAGAGTGTATACAGGACCCACCAGGTTCCCGTAGGCAATATGGGTAAAATAAGCTCACCAGTTTGTACTTGGGAACGATCTTCTTGCATGTGTGGTCCAGCATGTATGTGAGGACCTTCATAAAATGGAACGGATTAATCTACTGCCTGGTTTATCCTGGTGGTTTATATGGGGATTTCAAAATCTAGGAGGGAAAAGGTTAAATAAACTCACCAGGTTGTACTTGGGTACAATCTTCTTGCATGCGTGGTCCAGCATGTATGTGAGGACGTTCATGGAGTGGTCCGCCGTCTGCGACTGCTGCATGTCGAAGATGAACGATGGGTGAGATATTGCTGTGACCCAGAAACGGAGGGGAAGACTGTTTCAGATAAAAGATACAGACAAATAAATTACATGTAGATACATGTTCATGCAGTTTTACAACCAATTTTCTTTAAATTGTTGTAGAAAAAGTAAAATTTTAATAGCTACATGACTGAATAATTATCCTTTTTATTATGATTTTGTTTAAATGTGTATTTATAAGTATAGAATGGAAATATATGGATAATTATTATAATCATAAACCATATAATCCCTCATACTGCTGTAAACTAACAGTATGGATAGTGCAGAGAAGTTAATATTGGTGCATTTGAATTTCAGTGGACAGGATTGGTCAAATACTGATCAAATTTAAACAACGGCTAGATGTACACACTTATATTAAAGAGTTATCTTTTTTTCCTCAGCAACAGTCTGATTATCTGAAGCCTTCTTATTATTTTAGACCAAGGAATGCACTACCGCTTGTGTCATCGCTTTTAATACACAAACTGAGTGTCCTAAATTGTATGCATTATCCCTGCAGTTGATCTAAATAGTAGATAACTACAACAGACATTGTTGAAAGTCTAATTCATGAACTCAATACTTGTCAAATTGATGAGATTAATGATAATAAGAATACATGTAGCATTTATAAAGCGCCATGTATCTAAGTACCCTATTCAGAGAAGCATTTATTTCCCTTGGTCATCAGGTATAGTTCAAACCCACACAATTATCTTGCGTACCATCTCAACTCCCATGGGAGCATACAAGCCCAAACTACTCGACTGGATTACCTATTATTTTTCCACGTCTCTGCAATATTCTCCTTCAGACTGCCATGCTCGTCCGCCTGCTGGTCAAAGAAGTCGAACAGATGTTTGATGTGTGCCGGGAGACTCGATTGACCCTCTGGCAAGGAGAACGTAGCCAATAGGAACTCATCTAGGAAATGTTGCACTGCATTCTGGGATCGGACAAAACAAATGCAAAAGAATTGCTTAATTATAAACCATAATAATTGAAATTTTAAAAGTCTAGAGATGATTGATATGTGCCCAAAAATGTGCCCAAATCAACATGCAAGCATCAAACAATAAACATAAACTGGTACTGTATACGCCAATATTTGCGCGTACAGATATTTTCGCGAATGAGAGGGTAACAGACATTTTCGCGCGTTGTTGATTTCGCGATCGGCATGTCACGCCGCTGGGAAAACAGTTCACTCAAAGTAGTGACAAAAATGCAGTGCATTTATGACAATAAATCATTTCTAAAATACAGCAAATCTGACATGATTTTTACGGAAATAACATACTGTTCAGATTTACCTCGATTACGAAATTTCCAACGAAAATAGGACATAAATGGCCTCAGTGGCCGATCGTTTCTTCATCACACTTCGGCGATTTGATAGTCATAGCGCCGCTATTTTGGGCTATTTTCTGCCAACTAGTGTAATTCGTTTACAACTTGCCGATTTTCATTGTGTACTTGCATTGAAGCGATGACTCCATGACACATTTAATTTACCATTCATATTACGTAGTTCAACTTCATGTGCAAGCGCAGCAGCGAAAAACACATATATGTGTTTACAGGGTGCAGTGCATGCAACAATCGATCCGATGCGAATCTGACCTGGCGCTGTTTTATTCTTGTTTTTGCGCGCATTTTTTCTTTATTGTTCCCAAATTTCTTGCAGTCACATAAGTAGAGGAAATAGATTGAGGTGAAGTTCTAGTTCAGGTTAGATCTAGATAAATTGAGCTTCGACAGCTGCTTTCTTTTTTGTGGTAGCTACCAGACCACTACTTGATGTCTGCTGGGGAACTGGCCGACCAAGTGTATGCAAATGCCCGCTGACAAGATCGTACAAATGACTGGCAATATTTTGGCGTGTTGTTATTTTCGAGTCTCTCTACTGATATGCAAAATTCGCAAAAATAAAACCCTCGCGAAATTAACAGCTTATACAGTAATACGATTTAAATAATTTTGTTCAACAATAAAGAACAATAGCCACTAACTACGTGTACTTAAGACCTATGGCTTGCCTGACATGACATTGTTTATTATTAATAGAAATGACAGTGACAAGTTTGACACCGTTAGAGCAGAATCTTCCTCATGGCAAAAGGCTACAATATGTACAAGTGTAATTAATGGTTACCTTTGTGACTAGTAGTCTTGACGTGTAGACCTCTTTGATGAGTTTTGGTCTGTTGTCAATGTTGTTACTCTTGGACTTGTGTTTGCTCTTCGCCGCACTGCTCTCCTCTTTGACCTTGGTAAAAAAAAACAGGTAGTGTAACGTAAATAGTTTTAAAAATAAAAAATAACCAAAATGTATTTACAAACAAAAAACTGAAACCAGTTCCATACTTTTTGGGTATTAACCCGTTGCTTACGGGAACCGGGTGGGCTATGTACAAAGTCTATGGGGATTTCAGAATCTTGTAGTGAACGGGTTAATACAAATACAACAAGGTACGAGAGAACCACCAGAGTTATGAGTAAGATTTGTTGATTTGGACAGCGTTAATAGATCCCTTTAAGACAGTTCAGTGACAAAGTGAGAGATGTGTTGCATTATTACTACTCTTGGGCATCAGGTACTGTTCGAACCCGCACAATTATCTTGTGCACCATCTCATCTCCCTGGAGAGCATACTAGCCTGAGCTGCTCTAGGCCGCAACATGCTAATTCAAACACCCACTCAAGTATACCCATTTATACTCCTGGGTAGAGCACAGCAATGCATTTAATTGCATTAAATGTCTTGTTAAATAATAGGACACAATGCTGGGGCATAGATTGGTTTTCAACCTCGGCTCCCATGATTGAAGTCAATCCACAGTTATTATATTATAATTTTTCTTACCAAATGCCACATCTGTTTGCCCTCCTCCGCCCCCATATCTATCTGTGTGTAGTCCCATGACGGTCTGAAGTTGTGGACTGCTGGCGTGTGGTTTGCTGCAAAGGTAAATATTAGAATTAAGGAAAATTAGCCACGTAGATGCAAATGTAGATTTATTTGATTATGTATGTGTATGTGTATTCAAAGTGTACATGTGTACAAGTATGGGTATGCAGGGAATATGTACACATACATGTATATGTAGATCTGCACTTTTTTAATGTGTGCGTAATTCTTTCAAAACAAAACATTTTTGCTTCAATATATAAAAGAAGCGGATACTTTTTAACTTTACACGTAAAAGTGGCATACTTTACAAATTGCAAATGAACACCCAATACAAGCCGATTTTTGCTTTTTATTTAGGTTCTATTAAAGTAAGAAGAAAATGGATCATACTGCAGTCTTAATAGGTTGTTTAATTTTTTTTTTAATAGAGACTGTGGTTAGAAATAATGTTGCAAAAACACAAGTCAAAAAACATTTCTGAGTAGATCTACGTGAAAAATCAAGAAACCACATATTATTATTTTAAAGTAAACATAAAAATGCATGTAGAATATGGAAACAAATATCATGTCCAAGGGGGAAAAAAGGGAATAGCAACATATGAATATACATGTACAAATACCACCACCAAACGAAGAAGAATATACAAAAAGAATTACATTTTTTACAGAAAATCGATGTCAGATGTACATGTATGAACATCAAAAGCAAGAAAGGTGCAGACTTATTGATGGAGACTTTAGTTCATACAGGTACACACAGACACCAATATAAATACAGATAGCAGTGTGCCTATACCACCACCGATATACAGGTACAAGACATTAGTGCAAGACAATATGTATTATATTATGGTACATAGAATAGGATACATAGTTTGCACATACACATCAGAAGAAAGATGACAAGAAAAAATCCTTATAAATACTAAAGCCAAAGGAAGCTATTTACAAGAAACGGAACCAATGTGGTATGATGCAAGAATATAATATGATTATTGATTAGTTTCCATTTTGGCACCAGACATCACACATTTATTGTAAATCACAAAAAAGGAACATGGAATACACATTTCAAGTACATACATGTCCATTTTTGTTTGGTTTAAAAAATATCAGTAGCATTATGCACCGATGATAGATTAGTGATACTGGGAACCGCATTATGTATTTGCAGGGATACAATACAGATATAACGTTAAATGTAAATGGGCATGACTATAAGGGAAAAGGAACTACACTTCTAGGCCCTTGAGTCCAATGTGTATACTTGCTAGTAAAGTGATAGGCTTTGAATAGAAAGATCTGAATTTCCCATAAGATGAAGAGTATTTTTCTGCTAACTGAGGATTAAAGCCGCTTAAAATTAATTGCAAGTTGTTGACTTGGTCTGTCTCTTCTTTAGTTCTACTGTATATCGAAACCAGGAAACTCTGTAAAGCATATATTATCCCAGCATGTATTTCCCATTAAAGATGTTTTGAAGTACAAGAATTCCAAAAAGGAGAAGTGATTTGATTTTCATAGCCTGGCAGCCACCAATTCCCACCTAATTTTCCAAAAAGTTCAATATTATCACATCTATACATTGCCTGACAGAGTATATTAAATGATTGCAAGAGCCAAAGTTACAACTTGAATTATAAATATTTCTATTGCACACTCAAGCTCACAACAAATATTTGTTTCAATTCCTGGCTCAGAATGCCTCTGAAGCCGATTCTACTGCACACCCAGCCCGATCAGCTAAGTATTGGTTTATATACAATATTTATACTGTGCACCAAGCCTAATATTAGAAAGTAGCTCAAATTGTTTTGTGATTGGTATTGAATGGTTTAAAAACTACTCATAACACCTCTAAAGCACAGCCTGGGGAGAGGAGCATTTGATGAAGAGATTATGATCGAGTAGACATTTATTGAAGTGGAAATGTTTGGCAATGTCGCCTCACCATGGGTATTGAATAGGTTAAAGACTAATCATAACACCTCTATTATGGCTAGTATTTTTCTGCTAACTGAGGATTAAAGCCGCTTAAAATTAATTGCAAGTTGTTGACTTGGTCTGTCTCTTCTTTAGTTCTACTGTATATCAAAACCATCGCAGCATGTATTTCCCATTAAAGATGTTTTGAAGTACAAGAATTCCAAAAAGGAGAGGTGATTTGATTTTCAGAGCCAATGGCACATTTGATGGTGAGATAATGATCGAATAGGCATTTATTGAAGTGGAGATGTTTGCTAACTTCGCCTCACCATGGGTATTGAATAGGTTAAAAACTACTCATAACACCTCTAAAGCCAATAGATACAATATGCATTAAAGTGAGCCTGAGGAGATGAGCATTTGATGAAGAGATTATGATTGAGTAGGGATTTATTGAAATGGAGATGTTTGGCAATGTCGCCTCACCATTGGTATTGAATAGGTTAAAAACTACTCATAATTAACACCTCTAAATCCGATAGATATATTCATTTTAAGTGAAGATTAAGAGGAGCATTTGATGAAGAGATTATGATCGGGTAGGCATATAGTATTTTTTGAAGTGGAGATGTTTGCGATGTCGCCTCACCATTGGCGTTCAGCTTGACGTACTGATGTTTAGACATCATCGACCACGGCGAATGCGACTCCCATATTCTGGGTACATCTGGGAAGAGTGAGGTGCGGCAACATAAAATACTTATACAATATACAAAGAGAAAGCAACGACTGAACTGGTGGATTTGGGGATCAAAGAAAAATAGTGCATTCAAATTCATATTAAATGTAACTGGACATAGCAAAACCCTGCACTTGTCGGTAATTCATGTTTTGAAGACATCTGCATTTTATTAAAGTTCATATGTAAAAAACCTATATTTGTAATTAAAACAATAATTTTTGGGCCAAATATTGTCCATTGTTTTAGAAGAAGGCATCAAATGAAAGCTTGTGATAAAGCCTTTCTCGTGGCTTGAAAATATAAATTTTTATTTTATTCTTTCAGACAAGTGCAGGGTTTTGCTATATCCAGTTTAATACAAATATTAAAAGTGGAAGAAAACAATGACAGTTTTTACAGACAACCACATGAAACAATCACTGTGAACACCCGTTTCTAGTACTGTTCATTCCCTAACCTTCAAATACACACGTGCACTATTAACTATCACAACTACACTATTCAATTATGTGCAAGCATCTAGCTCTCTTAACCAATTGACTACGGGAACCGGGTGGGTTGTGTACAAAGTCTATGGAGATTTCAGCATCTCGTAGTGAACGGGTTAATTATAAAGTGCTCTCTATTCAAGTTACAATGCACTCTACTATAGTCTACACAGTTACAGAACAGTGAATATAGGGAGCAAGTTTCACAAACATCATTAGGACACGGGTATAACATTCTAACATCAGCACAGTCAAAGAATACATTAGGTCAAACAAAATGCATACATTAGTTGTTCTACATTTTGGGAAACGTACAGAAACAGACAAAAAATACATAATTATACCAGGTAGAAATTAAAGAGGAATATCACAGAGGACGTTTACAGGCTTGGTGAGGGAGGACAGGGGGGTGGTTGGTGTTACAGAGGAGGTTGCACTGGACAGGGGGAAATAAAGATGTTTGATATCCTGTGGTGGCCCCTTTATACTGGGATAAGAAGCAAAAAAAGAAAGTTGATTTTTGATGAATAAAAAATGTTAAAGAGGAAGACGAAAGTGGGAGTGTATGGCCTTGGTGAGGGAGGACAAAGGGGTGGTTGGTGTAAAAGACAGGGATTTACGTACAGAACAGGGGGAAATGGACAATCGGGAACAGCTGAAATATTAAAATTACTTCACAAAAAAAATAATGCTCAATTTGTGAGCATGAAGAGAAAGTCTTTTTTGCAGCCGTATGTTGACTTTGAGGTATGGTTACATGGGTTTCGGTGAAGTGAAGGTTGGAAAATGAGTAAAGACACTATTAAACAAAATATTTCTATTGAATTTTGCCTGGTTCTAAACCCGTTGCTTACGGGAACCGAGTGGGCTATGTACAAAGTCTATGGGGTTTTCAGAATCTCAAAGGGACTGGGTTAAATATGTTACATGTTGTGCCTTTGATGCATGATTTCTGATTGTTTTATGTGAGGGGTTAGGGGAGAGAAGGGTGAAGAACAACAGATAATTATATTGTCACTAAACTATTACACACACACTTATACATTCCCTTGATGATAACATCAAACAAACAATTCATTGACATATACCAGATACTGAAGAATGATGATTCAACATGTGCATATAAGTACAGAAATGTATGTATGTACACAGGCAATTTTTACAAGTTTTCAAAAGAAAATGGGTATCTATAGAAAATCAATGACACATGCATAGGTTGAACAACATAATGCGGTCATACAACTCAAAATACATTACTTCTTGTAATCTATTACACAATTCATTCAAAATGGGTAAAAGAGGGGGTACTCAAACAGGCATACTAATAAACTTCTTCAGGTAAAAACAATCCTCTTCAGGCATTTACATGTACATGCTTTTGTTGCACAATTTGCCAAAGACATACCAAATTTGCATACAAAATTATTACACTTTCAGTATAAAACATACAGTTCATTCTTGGAATGCTGGACGGGAAGGTCGATTTTGAACGAAAGTGGGGCACATTTTGGACAAACCGTCACTGCAGATGTATTTCATACCTCTCTCTGCCTTTGCCACATGATATTTACCCCAAACATTGAATGTATCGGATGTTTTTAGTGGCGAGACAAACAGCATTCGATACGATCATTTTCAATTGCATTGTACTCACATGAATATGCTAGTTCTTGCTTGTCTAACGCTCCACCAAAGTTGGCCTCTGAATCTGAGGGCTTCTTCATTATTGCTACAGACGAACCATTGGATATCTGCAACAGAGAGAATTCCATGTAACTTATTCATTATCTGGTATAAACATTAATTATAATAAACGCACCATTATATGTTTTTTGAAGGGGGCACTTGTGCAATTCAAATAAATGTCTAACAGGTCACTCATTGGACAAACAACAAGCACAAGGGCTTTCTAGCTCAGTTGGTAGAGCACATGTCTAGCAATCTGGAGGTATTGGGTTCAAATCCCAGGGAGACCTACATGTATTTACTTTGCTAATTTTCATTTCATCTTATATACTTTAGTTTCCCTATGTTTGAAATAAAAAGAGAAAAAATTACATCGGTCAAATTTGTTCTGTCATGTGTAGTAGGGAGGAACATTTTCTGACCTGGTACGTCTTGATGGTGTTGGCTCTGACCCAGTTGCCATTGACCTGTGTCCGGTCATCCCTGTCTCTCAGGACGAGCTGACCACTCTGACCATTTATCAGCACTGAGTGAGGCAGGAGAAAAACATGTTACAAATTATTGTATTGTTTTGTACATGGTATTCAATTAGACAAGATATTTTAGAGTATTTTCAATCTTTATTAAAAATAATAACCTGGTCCCACATTACTCTGGGTATTCAAATAGTATATTAGTGAACAGTTTACTATTGACTGCTATATGAGACAAATGGGGGGCATACAGGTATACACTATTCAAAACCAAATCCCTTTATTTAAATATTTAAACATATATATATTAACCCGTTCCCTTCAAGATTCTGAAATCCCCATAGACTTTGTACATAAAGCCCACTCGGTTCCCGTAGGCAAGGGGTTATTAAGGGAAAAGAGATATTGGGAATGAGAAAGGCAATACTTACTGAGATCGACCTCGTTTGACCGGAGCTGCTGGGCAGTCTGCCTCTTGCAGTAGATTGCATCCAGTATCTTCTGTTTGGCCTGCGTGATGGTGTCAATGTCCAGAACCTTGACCTGCTCCGTCACCTTGTACTCTCTGTCCACCACTTGTAGTGTCTGGAGGAAACGAGAAAGTCAGAGATAATAATGATAGAGTCATCATAACATAATCAATATGTAGTTGAGTAGAGTTACAACCTTCGTATTACTATCATTGTACACCATATTCAGCATTATCATCGTCATTGTAGTCGTCGTTGTTGTCGTCGTTATCACCATCATCTCAATCTTCCACACCACCACCATCATCATCATCATCATCATCATCATCATCATCATCATCATCATCATCATCATCATCATCATCATCATCATCATCATCATCATCATCATCATCATCATCATCATCATCATCATCATCATCATCATCATCATCATCATCATCATCATCATCATCATCATCATCACCACCACCACCACCACCACCACCACCACCACCACCACCACCACCACCACCACCACCACCACCACCACCACCACCACCACCACCACCACCACCACCACCACCACCACCACCACCACCACCACCACCACCACCACCACCACCACCACCACCACCACCACCACCACCACCACCACCACCACCACCACCACCATCATCATCATCATCATCATCATCATCATCATCATCATCATCATCATCATTTCCTCCATCATCGCTATCATCATTTTTCATCATCTTCTTCCTCCTCCTCCTCCTCCTCGTCATCATGAAAAAGATTCAACAAATGAAAGATGGGTGGACAATAGTAAGATAAAAGAAATAGTAAGTGAGAGAATTAGGTGTATGGAATAGAGACAAGTTGAGACAGGTAGTCGAAGCGACATAACAAGAGGGTACCTACCACTTCTTCAAACTCGATATCTTCATCGAGGAGATAGTCGAAGTTGAGAGAGAAGTGCGATTGGCCTGTAACACCGTCCACAGGCCCCTTCTCACACTGTCCCTTGATGGCTTGGTACAGCACATACAGTGGGTAGGCTACTTGTTTCTGTATATTATAGAAAGGAATAAAAACAGCGTGATTTTATAAACATTACTGTACATTCATTCCTTCAATCAAATTTTTGTATTTGAATTATTATCTTATCTCAATGGCTGTTATATGGCTTGGTACAGCACATACATGTACAATGGATAGGCTTCTTGTTTCTGTACATACAGTGTAGTATGATAATAATAAGGAAATTATTATATCCCTGTTAAATTTTTGATAAAGTTTGCATATTATACAAAATGAACATAACAGTCCTATATTAATCACAAGTACAGGTATAATGAAAATAAAAGAATGTTTGAAACATTATTTTGTTTTCCAGATTTAGAGTGCAGTTGGAATGTGTATATTTTAAATTAAAATGTCAAATTCTGCACAACTTAAGTTATATAGCACCTATTAAATGGAAAGAGGTGAAAAGGATTAACAGGAGTTGGTTAAATTTGATAATGTAATAACGTCCATTTTTTCAGAATAATTTTGAAAGAAGCCAACCAAAAACTAGTCCAAATAACTAATTAAATTATGAAATACATGTTCATTGTAAATAACTTTTTACTTGGTATCAACACTTTCATCTTTGTTTCAGTTAAACTTGACTGACTTACCTGTAAATGTTTGTACATGCACAGGGCTATCCAGTTGGATATCAACTTTTCCAGTATACTCTCAGTTCTATAATGAAGAAAAATAGACACATGCATACAATTAATGTGAATTTTGCATGAAACACATCAAAAGGAGATCTTCAAGACTTTTCCGGTAATGTCTTTGTATTTTATCATCACAGAAATGGAGTAGAGAAATAAAGTGTACCTTTAAAATATAATTGAATGTTTAAGGCTTTTACTTAAAGTATATAAAGTTTATAATTTATCAAAAAGTAACTTGAGAAACATGATTCTTACCTTCTGAATAGTTGTTTGAGTCTATTCTCATCAGATTCTGCAATCTTCTCAGCCATCAATGTTAGCATGACCCTAAAAGTATTATTGGATACACAGATTTAGGATTTACAATTTATTATCAGAAATACTTATCTAATCAACAGTTTACATTGACATACATGAATAAAAGAAAATGGCACATTTTACTGCAATTAAATCGGTTCTAGATAGAGAAGATATCTATGAAAGTTAGGACAACGTTGTTTCCCTTTGTTCATATATATGTACATGTAGTTACGCTATATGCAATCAACTTGATAAACTTCTGCCCATGAATTATCAATAAAAACACATTTGAATTGAAACATATTCACTTACTCTGTGAGGTAATGGAACCGTCCTTCTGTCGTCAAAATGATGGACAGCAAAGAAGCAATGTTTACCCTGCATCAACAACAACAAAAATAATAAATCAAACACATTACAAACAATAAATTAAACCAAAACAATAATAATCATAATAATAGGTTTGATTTATATAGCGCCTAATAAGATGCAATATCATCTCTAAGCATATGTACATGTACAGTAATAGATACAAACAAATGACCATTGTACAATGTACATGTATGGTACAGTTCTAGCTTGTAATTCTGCATTTACATAGAACATACTGACAATATTTCTACCCTGATTTGAACAGGAAAGGTTTGCTGAAACCTAAAAAAGAAAGAACAAAAAGGTTTTGACCTAAGACGGTTGTTTACAAAAGGTTAACCTTTCGCTACAACACTACATTAGCTACCAACAATCAAAACAAATTAATAGCGATCTTTCTAACCTGTCTTTTTGCTGAAGCGTCTTGGTGGCGTCCAGCCCCTGTATGTAGGCCTTCAGGAATTCCTTCTTGTTGAGACATTTTGAGAACTCCATCATGGCCTTACCAACTCTTTCCTGGGGCAGCTTAGTGGTGTGGGCAGAGAAAACACCAGAACACAAATTAAATATTTTTTTACATAAACAAACAGCAAAGAAAATACTTGGGACTATTACAAAAGTCATGGGTATGGGAAAGCATGGCATACAGAAGATACATTGAAGGAATTCTTTCTTGTTTAGACACTTGAAAAACTCCATCATGGCTTGACTCTTCGGCCTTTGTCAGGCAGAAGGGCGTATTTTCGAGTGATGCGCCACTCAAGATACTCCCTTCTGCCTGACAAATGCCGTCTTTCTTGGGGCAGCTTAGTGGTGTGGGGAGAGATAAAAAGCACCAGGACACAAATTAAGTTTTTCCTATAACAAATTTGAAAATAAGAAATTTGGACTAGATTTTAGTCACTTATGACATAAACAATTTGTTTCCCTTTAATAATTTAAGAAGTTGGGACTAAGAAAAACATTCGTTAAAAATCACTCAACTTTAGGGAGATTTCATAAGTAAAATGTTATCATTGACAATAACATGAACATTTATCAGAGCAAAAAAAAACAATACAAAACTGATTAGGTCCACTTATTGGTTCCAGGTCTTACCTCTGGGTCTCTAGTCATGGGCTGGACCTTGAGCCCCCAGAACAGCATGTTCCTGATGTAGTCGGCCCCGCTCACGAATGGCATTCCGACCCCCTGTAGCTGCTCACGCAATCCCGACATGTCCCTCTGCAGATCATGGAACGCTGCAAGAAATTATATGACAATAACAAAAACGAACATTAGCATTGCACCAGGAATTTTGTAAGATAATGTAATTCCATTTGGTTAAGTTTCTGGTTTAGATTAGATTCAATTCTCGCCATGCAAAATTGCAAGTATTTAAATACCACTGTCTCAGTCAATTTATTTGATGGCTTGCAAAGGGCATCCCCTTTCCCTGTATTTGCTATTATAATCCTTCACAGTTTTGTTTTCTTTCTATTCTTAGACCATTCAATTCATTCATAAGGAATACTGTTAGATAATATGGAATAGCCTTAAACGGGTTAAACCATATAAAGATATAGACACCCAACATACCTTCTGTTGCCTTGTCTTTGAGTCTCTCTTCCAGCGAGATGAGGGCTCCCTCTGCTGACTTCAGCTTGTGCTGATGGACCCGACGGCCGTACACGGAGAAGATGATGAGGATGAAGACGATGAAGACGCCGATGAGGGAGGCGATGATGATGGCCAGGAGGGTGCGGAACTGTCTGGTATCCTTGTACCGTACATAGCCGAGGTGGAAACGTAGGTTGCCACCGTGCATTACCTGGAAGAAATTTGTATTTACAGATAAATTGGGCATGTATTCATATTTATCATGGATTCTTTCGCAAGGAAACAATTGCATTGCTCATGGAAACCCCAAAATATAAAAAAACAAAACCTGTCAATGTGAAATTATTTTAACCTACTACAGACAGATTGTATATTCATATCTAACTTAGATACTTATGCAAGGTAACAATTGCACTGCCCCATGGAAACCCAAGAACACTTTTTAAAAAAAAACTCTTAAATCGATATTTCATCAAATCACCATGCCATGTCACAGTCGGGGATATTCAATAACAACTAAAAATATTGGTAACTGAACAAACTAAAACAAATGACATTAACAAAGTGAGAGGGATTTTGAATCATAAAGCAGTAATCTCTGCTTTATTGGGTAGGCTAGTGTAAGAGATATTTTATCCCTTTTACAGGTATACCCGATTTTGTGGTGGAAATTTCCTTTATACAAAGAGATAAGAAATGCATTGTCAAATTCTATCTATTTAATAGGTGTACCCCTTTAACGCTTCGAGTACCAGGAATGTTACAACCGTATATGGTGATTGTGTGTATTGTATGGTTCAAATATGTGTCACTGAAACTGAAGGAGTTAAAGGTTACCCCATTAAGTGGAGACTACAGTGAATGAAAGATTACTCACAATAACAGCTGGGTGTGGCGTTTCCTCCCCGTCATTCTCCTGGGTTCCCATCATACCCTGGGTGTCTCCCACCTGGGGTTCTGTGGACGGCAGACGACAGAAGAGCTCCTCAGAACTGATGCTGAGAACCTCGCAGGACCCGGAGCCAATCTTGACCATCACATCCTTCTTGGTGACTGCATCATCAATGTTCGTACCCTGAGCAATTAAGAGAAAAATTTTAAACAAATGTAAGTCTATTTCATAGAGGCTCAATAGGATTTATCATAACAGAAGATCTTTCCAGATCTGATACTTAACAAAAAAGACAGAAGAGCTCCTCAAAAATAATGCTGAGGACCTTGCAGGACCCAGAGCCAATCTTGAACTTCACTTTTTCTTCCCTCTCCCCATATTCCTTCTCCCTTTAATACCATTGCCCCTTTCCCCCTACTCCCATCTCCCCCCACGTAAACAAACCTACTTTGCTAGTAACGTTAGGTGTTTGCTACTTACAGATATCCTGAGAGTCGTGTTTCCGGTCACATCTTTGATTCTGTCGGGCTCGTCGAAAGCCTCATAGTGGGGGTCGGGAGCAAACTCGAAGGACTCCATGACATCGATGAGATATCCGTCCAGGGAGAGGGAGAGAGTTGCCTCCTGTGCTTGTCTCCTCCTCCGTCTCCTCCTTGGTCTCCTCACCATCTCCCCCCTCCTCCTCCTCTGGGTGGACTGAGGGGTGGAGGTTGTTCCTGGGAAGCTGGGCGAGGGGCAGATCAGCGTTGTGTCTCCCTCTGGATAGCAAGCCTACAAGTAGGTTTTGAAATCAGAAAAAAAATTGCATTCATTGGTTAAGAAATAGAAGGGTGCTAAGTCACGAGGGGCAGATCAGCATTGTGTCTCCCTCCGGATGGCAATCCTACAAGTAGGTTTTGAAATTTAGAGGGAAACTTATTAAATTGAAATGAAGAAAACAAATTGGAATAAAATGAATGAAGTTTATTTACCAAACATTGTTTTATAATGTACATGTACTAAAATAACACAATC
Source organism: Echinarachnius parma (assembly GCA_037951105.1). NCBI lineage: Eukaryota > Metazoa > Echinodermata > Echinoidea > Clypeasteroida > Echinarachniidae > Echinarachnius > Echinarachnius parma. The sequence continues at coordinate 125,714 of JBAMJV010006842.1, read as the reverse complement.
ATAGATAGTCACAATTTACAAGCTACATAGTTGGTCAAAAGGAGCCAGCAATTGCAAAGATTGCTGGTCGAGGCCAGTCCTTTCATAATTATCAAAATAAGAGTTAAACCATTTTGATATTTTATGCGCAACATATTTACAATTGTACAATATGTGGGTTGAGAAAGAGAAGAGCATTATTACGGTCACTTTTTATACTTCAGAGAAAAATCATGTTTGAAGTTTAAGAGTCAAGTATAGAAACCCAAATCTGCTCCATTGTATGTTTGATATTCCTGTCGACGATGTGTGAACCCATTCAGGTCTAGTTATTAGAACACTTTGGCTGGGGATTACAGAGAATTTAAAATCATCTCAAGACCAAACTCACCTGAGAGCTAGTGACATTAGAGTCAGAGATGAGAGCTGCAATGAGCAGGGCATCTTGCACGATGCCAAACCCCTTTCCAGAAATGGTGATATTTATACCACCCCTGCAAAACAACACAACAAAACAAAACAAAATTTAAATTGCTGCTACATTTGTTGTTAAACATAACTTTAAGCTACGGTACATATAGTTTCCAAAATTTCACGATAACAAATTGAAAGTGGACGGATCATTGACAAAATATAATTGGCTCCTATTTCATATCACATGCCATCTTTCCAGAAAAGATTAAACGGTACACAGATGGAATATTCTTGTTCTCATTAAAGAAAGAAGCACTGGGAAATCAAATACTACAAATTTGTTCCATTTCTAATACTTTGACCTTTTTTTCTCACAGATATAACTCTGATAAAATTTTTACAACTCAAGTTGAATTCCTATATACTTTTCTTTGAAAATTGGGTTGATTTGTTAATTTTCCACTCACGATCTGATGGTCCTCTGTTGTGACAGTCTTGTAAATGTTGGGTTGGGCCGATAGGAGAAGACCCTGGCAGATTGTCGCAACGCACCGTCAAACCTCAATGTCACTGCACCGGTCGAGTTCTCATTTCCCGGGCCAGTTCGGCACTGTATCATCTTTTTACTTATGGATCTTTAGTAGTAGCACATAAACAAATGTGTTAACGCAAAAGAAACATATTTTGAAAATTCACACAAGCAAAACAATGCAAGTAAACTAGCTGAAAGATATGATAGAACTTCTTTAAAAACACAACATAACAAAAATCAAATACTGGTACTAATCGATCTCTTAGATTTGTAATAGGAGAGTAGATTTACATGGATATTCATGTGTAGGTCTTGTTTCACTCTCAAAGTGCCATGTGGAATGATGCATTTTTGTGCTTAATTTCTTTGTGCATGATAGCAAGCTTCTACTAGAGTGCCAAAAGTGCCCATGTGCACACTGGTACATTAATAGATCATGCTGATTGTATTGCATCGTGTCAAAGAGGGCTCTACTTGTTCAGTGCAAGCCCTGATCTGCAAGAGAGGAGTATTTCTCTTTAAATCATCTCATCGTTAATCTCCAAAGTTGTCATTTTGCACATTTAACTTTTGCCTCAAAAAAGATAAGCTGGCACTAGTTATTAGGAACTTGGCACTGGATCACAGTTAGTGGTTAAGGTCATAAATCAGTCAAGACTTTGCACTCACTCTATATCACAATCTGCAGCTCCTATATGGGCAGAGATGTTAGCCCCTGCATTCAGCGATGCCCCCTCAATGGTCACCAAGGTACCTCCAAAAGCTAGCCCGGCCCCGGGGGTGAAACTGGAGATTGAGGGGTCCTGGAGAAAAGAGGAAGAAAGTCAAGACGTGAACATAATAATTATCGAACGTGATTGAGGTATTGCATGTCTTTACAAACTTCAGAACATCATCCATTTTGTCTAATTATTAATTTCTAAATATGCTGTCATCATCATAATTGTCGTGGTTGTGGTCCTTGTCGCGGTCGTCATCGTCATCTTCGTTGTCATCATCATCATCATCCTCATGGTCGTCACTGTCATTAATATCTATGTCGCTGTCCTCGTCATCATCGACATCATCGTCACCATCATCACCATATTCATCATAATACCCATCACCATCATCATCACCATCACTATCATTATCATCATAGTGCATCAGCATCATCATAGCCACCCCCACAACCAAGATCATCATCCTCATCATCTATATTTACCTTGTAAGAGAATAAAACCATTCCTCCGCTCTGCTGCACAGTGTTCCCAGAGTCCAAGACAGAAATACTGACCTCCACATCTGCTTCCAACGAGCTTGCTGTAGTGACACAGCTTATCCTGATAAATACAAATTATGTATGGTTTATATAGAACTTGAAAGGTTCCAAATGATTTTATGACAACTACTCTACATGTATGTCTAAAACCACCAGGAAAATTTATCCCACCAGAGTTGTCTATTATAATTGGTATAATTACTGTACTGCCTAGACAGCTGCCATTATGATAACTTCCATCTTTATATTAAAGAAACAAAATCTGTAACAATTACTATTTTCGTATATGAGAAGTTACCATCTATTCAAGTACATGGTGAAAACAGTTGTGGAGGGTGATTATCTGGGGAAGAAATATGCAGAATGGTTGTTATCCTAGGCCCTGGGCTAGGCTAGAACTGTCCAGATGGCAGTCATCTAATGATAGTTTTCCCTGGTCTAGTTGACCTAGTACAGGTACTTCTTTATTATCCCTTCAGAATACATGCATAAACACACATTGATTCCTAAAAGTTAAGTACTTTATTACTACCTGGAATCGACAAAATATCTGTAATTTACATGTAAGACAGTATTTCATTCATACCTGGAACCAACAAGGTATCTGTCCTTGAGGCCTGCATGCATGCAGGGTAGGGAGCCGATCCGGATGCCAGTGATATCTGTGAAGGTGAACCCAAGGTCGGTGCCAGAGATGTCCACCATGGTGTTGCCTTCTATGGGACCTGAAGTTGGGCTGATCTGCAGATCATCAGGGGGGCAAGAAAAAGCAAGATGTCAGGACACGTTGGTTCATTCATTTTTCTTTATCAAACTGTTGATTTAAAAACCCATACATGTGTGTAGTTAGATTCCAAATCCAAATTGCACATTCTTAAGTAAGAATCTTCATCCATATTTGCATAAAGGTGGCCATCAAACCCACGTTCTAAGAACTGTGTGAACCTCAATGGTAGGCCAGGAAAAGTATCTTTATCAACTGGTCTAATGAATGAGATTAAAGATTGATTGAGATTAAAGATTGTACCTTTGTCACGACGGGTCCAGGACAGCTCTGGTTGGATGCCTGGGGTATCCACGATACCGCCGGGCAGTTTGGAGAACCCCTCACGTCGCACCGGTTACCACACCACCCGCACCGTAGCTCCAATGGGGTGACCCCGGGGGAGACACAGCGACTGCAACTGTCACGCTCAAATGAGCAGTTGTAGAGGGTCACTGTGAGAGGAAATAAAGAGCAGAAAGGGAATTGGAAGTATTGATTTAGTTTGTTGTGTTGGTGTTCTACTAATAAAGAGCTAATTAAGTAAATATACATGGTTGTTCGACAGTTTGAAGACAACTTTATCAATCCTCACACATTTCCCACTGTGAGTTTATGTTTGCTAAAACAAGTATAAATATATCTGTTTAGATCGAGAGTGCTATACACATGTATACAAATATGTTCAAGTCAACTTTTGTTGCACAAATGAAACAAACAAAGTTACAGTACTTTAATATGATAACCTCATTTTATACAATGCTTTTTACAAAAGTTGATATAAAGAACTTAAAATTCAGTCTGATTAATATTCATTGGTTATCTCTAATTTTGTTATGGTCACAGGTTTGTCTATATAGAAGACACACAAAATGAGTTTTTTGGCCAATAATTATACAGGTTTCTTCCTTTCAGGGCCACTTTCTCGGAAAGTTGGTAAGGATAAGCGGTAAATCAACCTCGGATCAATGTCTCTGTTATTTCGCTGGAAAGGCAAAATCATTGGATATGTACTCAATGGCATAATGTGGTCAGACTAATTGGGGGGGAGGGTGACGCAAATTATTAGATGGGGGCACACGTTTAGTTTTCCTTTATTTTTTCACAGATTTTCCTCTTTGTTTTGTATTGTTAAATGCAAATTATTGGTGGGGGGGGGGGGGCATCTGGCTCCCAGGCCCCCCTCCCCCGTAGCTACGCCACTGTATATGCTTACCATTCAAGTCTCCAACTGTATCAACATCATTTATCCCATCCCATCTGACAGAGACTGGAACATTCAACTTGAGTGATTGACCAGAGTAAGAATACTGGAAAGAAAATTAAATAAAACAAATGAAGAAAATATAAATAAAGTTTAAATCAAGTTGTGGTCTACTTTTATTCTATCTGCGAAAAGATGTGCACATTCAACTTCAGAGCTTAACCAGAGTATTGAAACTGTAAATAACAGAAAATAGAACAATTCAATTGAATTTAAATTTCAAATCTATCTCCTTTTATTCCATCTGAGCGAGACTTGCACATTCAATTTATGAGCTTGACACAATTATAAGAACTGAAAAGAAAATAGAAGAAGAAAATATAAATAGAGGGTTTGATTTAATCTCCTTCCATTCCATCTTTGCAAGTCTGGGACATTCAACTATAGAGCTTGGCCCGAGTAAGAATATTAAAATAAAATTAAGTCAAACCTGTCTTTAACGACCACCAAAGTAATAAAGAAAAGTGGTCTTTATAAACAGGTGGTCGCTATTAAAGCAGTTTTAAGTACATAAAACAATATACTGTAGTATTCAAAACAAATCTGATGACCAAATAAAAAAAGTACAGGATGAAAAAATAACAAAAGGGAAATATATACAAGCACAAGATAAGTACATGAATCTGTGCCAAGTGCCGAACATCTTAATTACATATCTGTAACCACACCAAAAGAAAATCCTTGTCTGCGTTATCGGAGGTGCAAAAGTGATTAGATATCATAATCACTTTATACACTGTGGTTTGAAATTAAGCTCAATAGAAAAAAGTCAAAAGCAGAATATCACCATCTCAAATTCTTACAGAGCTCTATGAACAAACAAAACACACTAGAAGATTGCTGTTTCAATGCAGACAGCTAGAGCAATATAGAGCTGTAGCCAATGAAAATAACAATTGAGTCCTCTACTTGCTTTAGTTTCTTCACCAGTATTTTCTCACAGCGGTTCATTTTAGAACTCCAAGAAGGGATAATCTTCTCAGACTCACTTTTTAAGTTCTTCTCAAAACTTATATTCAGCAAAAGAAATACCCTTTTCCTCATCTATCCACTCCTCTCTTTCAACATTTTTATATTTTATTTCTAAATTACAATTCTATTTTCATATCTGGGTGCGTGGTAAATTACCGCAGATAATATTAACCTTCGTTAGAATTATCAGGAGTTTTGCAAAGAAAAAACACACAGAAGGGAAAACACCATTCTGAGAAGATATATCATCTGCATGCATGGTTTATTCATATGGTATTTGGTAGCCACGATGACCTACCAATTTAAAAATCATGCATATTGCACGTACATGTAATAGTCGGCATTTAAAGGACACTAGAATCATAGGATGTGAATGTAATATTGTGTGTGAAATATGTTTATACTTCAAACTTTAATCCCCCCTTCAAGACTGGTCCTCAAAATACTTGGGCTGTGATCTGTGGTGAAAGTGCATGTTTGACTGCTTTAATCCAATAGTCCTGAATTAGGGTTCATACAACCGACACCATGTGCTCAAGTGAGTGATAGGTTGACCCATTCAGGACTATCAAAAAGGTACTTCATACCATACTGTAATCAAATACATTGTAGTTATTTAAAGGTTAATAGTTATAATACACAATACACTACGTTCCCAGAGGTGACGGGTTAAGATGCAGGACATGCTCCAATAAGTGTACATTTTAGTTAGAACTGTACATGTACAAGTGTTAACCCGTTCAAGACTAAGAGATTTTGCAGTAACATGCATTCTCCATAGACCTAGAAAGCCCAAGGATTTTCGAGACCAATCCTGAAAGGGTTGATACACAATACACAATGTTCCCAGACCTGATGGGTTTAAGACACACAATGTTGCCAGAAGCGCCGGGTTAAGACGCACAACATGCTCTTGAGTGCTTGATGAGCGCAACATGCCGCATGCGTAACAATGTGTCAATCCTCCTCTTCATCGCCTCGGAATGTTGACGAGCTCGTAATCACCTGACCCGCTAATGAACCCCGTGATCCTCGTTTCGCCGATCGAGAGGAGACGTAACGTTAATTACGCCGGTCGACAAACAAAAAACGGCTACTCAGCTACTGACACTAATTCAAACAGTCAGTTCCGGCTAGTTCACATATTATCCTTAACTCATTGAAGACAATTTTGGTTTTGTGTTCATGCATTCCACAGTCAGTCCTGGCTTGTTCACGAAACATGTAACGCACTGAAAACAATTTGGATTTGTTACACCTACAACATGCATTCCCTGTAAACTCAAGCCGGAGTAGGCCTACCTTTAGGACCTGACTGGGTTAAATTGTTTGGTTCTAGATATTGAATTCCTATCTACACCAATTACTGGAACGAGCTTGCAGGTGATTTATAAAAGACAGTCCCGGCCTGTTTTAGAAACACTTGAAAAAAACAGTCTTGGCTTATAATTAGGCAATGTATTAATTGGGCCAATCAAGGAACATCCTATGGCTTGTGAAATTATACAAGGACAAAATAACAAGTAGTGTTACTGCAACTTCTTTCTTCAACATCATTTAACAGTATGATTCCAATACGTATAATCAATTGACCCACCAGATATATATGTAGGTGTTGGATTTAAACAGTCTCCAGCTTGTTCCAAAAACACTGAATCTATTTGGTCCCAGAACTAATACTTCCCCTCTATATGTTTAAATTGTCCATTAATTTCTTGCAGGTAATGGGTATTAACTAGACAAAACGAGTCAGGGAACATTCTAATACTGGTGAAATTATTTTTGTATGCACACAACAATGAATTAAACCAGCACCTTTATGGGAGAGATACATATATATACATCAGGAAGGAAAGTGATGGAGAGGAGGATGTTGGCAGCTAATTATCCAAAATCACTGAGATTCCTAAGAGGGTACTTGAGTCACAGACTTGTACTTGTTTGAATTTACATTCCTGGAGAGAACTAATAAGGATCTACATGTAGCACATGACAAGGGGAAAAAGGAGAAATAATTTTGACCACCCACCACTTTTATAATGAAATTGACACTCTTTTCTTGTCCAGATCACCCCCCCCCCCCCCCCCCCCCCCCCATCCAGGACTATTCGTGCACATGTACTGTACAAAAAGCAACTGGCCAGCAGACTAAAAAAAGCACAGCACAGTACTATAGCATCACTTGAAGGCATATAGCTAGCACACAAACCAATTTCAACCAAGAGAGACACATCGCATCAGGAATTAAGACAGGCGAGAGGATGACATTGGTAGTTGATTATTCCAATTACTGAGCACAAGAGTTGTTCCACAAACACTTGGACACGTAACCTGTAGTATTATAGTAGAGTAGGAGTAGATTGTAATTGACAGTAAGATAGAAACAAGTACATTTATAAACCCATCCTTACGGGAACCGGGGAGGCTATGTGTACAAAGTCTATGGGCATTTTAGAATCTCTTAACATAGAAACTATTAACATTGTCCAAATCCACTCGTCGTACTAACAGGACTTTAGTGGGTTTTTTCATACCTTGATGTATTTGTATTATCGATAGAAACATGGCACAGGTTTTGGTATTACTAATTTCCTTGCGTTCAAAAGATATTTATGATTGAAATGTTCAGATTGTTAATTATCCACTGGAAGTTACAACTGAGTATAAAGTCAGTGCACTGCAATGGGTTAGCATATATTTGACATTTTTGCTCACATTTTGGCCATATAATATCTATTTAACATGACATTTTCACACATTACACAGTGGACGTATCAGATCACAACAATACACATTTTTATCAACCATTCAACACCTTTTGCACATGTACATTATGTCAACTAAAGTTACTAGATCCCTTTAAATAAGCTAGAAATTTACACACACATCTCTTGCTAGCACAAAGTACAATCACATTTAGTACGTTGCAGCAAAACAACAAAACAAAAGGACTGCTCTAGTCTAAGTTTACATGTACATCAATGGCATATAAATAATAAACCCATTGCATACAGGAACCTGGTGTGCTATGAACAACATCTATTGGGATTTCAGAATCTTGAAGGGAACAGGTTAACTCTCTGAGTGCCAAATTAATTTGAAAGAAATACACTTGACTCCGTCCTTTAGATGAACATAATTATAATTCCCAAATTCATCTACCATGAATAGAAATTTAATGTAGGAAGTCAGAGCACAATTACAGTAATTCACACTTGTATACATTGCATAACAAATCAATATTATCCGATTCTTAATAGGATTGTGAATGAGATGGCACTGAGATGGTTAAAGAAGAGCGTTGGCAGCTAATTATCCAAATCACTAGGATTGCTTGGAGGGCACTTGTATCATATAGGTCAAGGGTGCTTATCAGCTCTCCTAGACCTAGCTCACTCTGAGAGAGAGCACCACTTGGCATGTGCCATTCACCCCCCACAAACATGTCCACCACATACACTGCAAGTTGAAGGCACACTCTGTAACTGTAACGGATTAAGTACTTAACATTGTCAAAATAGGCAAAACTTACTTAGAACTCTTAGTTATTTTATGGAACAGTTTTCGCTTTTCCACATTTTTCTTTAGTTATAAAAATATTCATGATTGAAATGTTTGAATTTGAAAGTCTCCCTTGGAGAGTTTCAACAGTGTAAAAGTAATGGCAATGAGTAAGCAAAATGATCAAGAATACCCTATACATGTAGATGCTAGCAACACAAATACAAAACATTAAAGTGAAATACATGTATACCTAACTTCGATACTGATGCTTAGACTTGTTCTAATTTGAAGAGACAACATTCAAAGCGCCATTGAGATACATGCACATATTACCCCATGCTGATGTACAACACAGGTTGAAGGCAACTACGTAACTTCACTATGATTGCTTAGACCTGTTCTAATTTGAAGAGACAGCATTCAAAGTGCCAGTCTGATACGTCACTACCCCCTGCTGGTAACAAGCAAACATGTTCATGTACCCTACAATGAAAGAATACCTCCCCAAACATTCTTCTAAGCTTCTCGTTAAAATCATTGCTTGGAGGATGGCAGTTTTAATATTTGTGATATTTGCGATTAATTTATAACGATAGAGGAAAAGTATTAGGACTAAATGCAGAAACACAGACATACACAAACACATCCATACCAACAAAATACAGGGAACCTACAGTTAACTAAAATGTTATTTATAGAGAAAAACAATTTAAATTCCATAATTCCAGCAAAGTTGCATGGCGTATTTGCGCAAAGGCCATTGAACATATTACATGTACATACTGTATATATCATATAATTATTTTCCAACAAAAATGTACCTACATTGTACATTACATGTACAATACATACATACACATAATGTGAGACAGTTAGTGCATATGGCTCTCAAACACAAGGTTAGAGGTTCAAGCCCCCGCCACTCACCTGTTGCTCCTGGCACACAAGACTGGACTGGTTGACGAGTCTAGCAGGGGTCCTCTGCTCACGACCTTCAATGTGGAGAACGCACTCATAGCTATCAACCTGGACAAGAAAAATGAAAGGTAAGTACAAAAAAAACATTGTAATGATTTACACCATAAACTTTTGTTTGTAAAATTTCAACTTTTATGCAAATTAAAGTACATGTGAAATAAGAGTTTAACATCTACCTAAGATTACAAACCAGCTATACATGTACATGTAACTTTTGCTAATACAATTTAGTATGATCATTGATTGCAGTTATGCCCTTCACTGACAGAGTTTAAGCACTGAATATATAAACTACATGTTCGAGCCACTGTGAAAAAAAATCGCAAGCAGACTATTTTTCAATTTATGCCTAGGTCGCAAATGCTCCGATTCGGGATAAGGCGCCCGTACGATGCAACTTTAAGGGGAAATCTTGCTGGGAATCTTAAGGCGGCCGCACGGGTGCCGTGGCTATCCTGTGGTCGCCGTTGCATTTTTCGTACGATTTTTACTGGCTGTAAGCCCGCGGACACGTCATGGAGAGCATCGCACGGGCACTGCAAGGGCACTGCACGGGCCCAGCACGGACACCGTAGCATTTTCCCGAATATCGTACGACTTTGCGACTCTAATCAAATAACATTTACATTTTCGAAAATGTATTGAATTAGAGATTAATTTGTCATTTAATTCTGATCAATAAAGTTGACTAAACATGGAATTCCTAAAATAATTGTGTTCCGTACTTCTACTAGTACATATAATCAATATGTTATGTAGATATTTTAGTTAATTATAAGCATAATATATACAAAATGTGGAACCGGCCATTATGTCAATATGCTGACCTGTTTTTCCAAATACATTGTAACTTTGATACATGCATGTATGTATGCTTTTATGGATAAATTCAATAGAAAAGGGAAAGTGATTTTGTTGTTGTTGCTGCAATTGTATCGAATTGACATTCACGCGTTGTGCTCAATATCCACACACTCCAGGGAATGCACACCTTTCCGAAGAAGGTTTCGTGACCTGAAAGTCACTTTTGTTCATCCAGGTTTGAGGTTACCTTTTATACACTTGAAAGATAATGGGGCAAGGGGCACAAAATCTGACCTATATACAATTCACTGGTCTCTATACAGAGTGTGGATGGGTTGATTTGGCCCTGGCCTAGTTTTTTTTTACACATCAAAGACGAACTGATAAGGATACAACATGCAATGTCCATAGACCAAAGTTTGATTATTTTGGGGACCAGTCCTGAATGGGTTAAAATATCACTGTTTCTAGTATGAGATTCATGTGATAGAGCCAATGTTTCTAGTCACCATGGTCATTGATTTGGGCCAGCTGTGAGCTCCTAAGATTAATGCATTAAGAGCCAATGATTCTAATGCAGCTTTGGTAATTTGGTTGGGCAACATTTGAGCCCCTAAGATAGGGACTTAGAGCCAATGATTCAAATTAGCCAGGTGATCGGGCTAGGCTGGTTTTGAGTCCTTCAAACTGACAAGTGAGAACCAATTTTTATATTTATCATATCTTGGTGATTCCACTGGGCTAATTAATAGTAAGAGCAAATATTTAGAATCACCCTGGTGACTGGGCTGGGCTGATTTCAAGTCCCTAATATTTATGAGCTAAAGCCAAAATTTCTATTAAATCACATTTGGTGATTGGATAAGAATTAATAAGATGAATTAGAGCTAATTTTTCTGACTAATCATCTTGAAAATAAATGTAATGACTTTGATGATTGAGCTGGGCTGATTTCAAGTCCCTAATATTTATGAGCTAGAGCCAATGTTTTCAATCATCTTTTGGGAATTAGGCTGGGCTGGATTTAGGCCCCTTAAAATTATGGGTTAGCGCCAAATTAAGACACTTAATCAAATGGGTTGGGTTGTTTTTGAGCCCCTCGACCCTGGCTCTCCGGGGAAGGTGTGGAGGAGGAGAGCAGTCATGCAACTTGTATGACTTTTGCCCCATTCACATTTTAAGAGTTTGACACTTTCTGACCCAGCGGTTTTAACCCATTCAGGACTTGTCCCTAAAATATTCAGCCTGACGTGTAAATGTACTGTAGAATACATGTTTTACCAAAATCAATTAATCTTGGAACATGTTATTCATATTATCAACAGTTCTTTTTAAAAATAATACTTCAAGGAAAGAATACTCTACAATGTTATAAACATTCAAAAGTGTAATTTATAATGAAATCTATCTTCTTCTTTTTTTTACAAAAGTGATACACAGTAATTAAATGTCCATGTGATAAAATGTCTGATGAATTGACAGATTGTGGACACGTGAAAATAAATGCTGTATAGTCTGATTTACTCTCCACCATCCTGGTGACTTTCTAATTTTTGTTTGCATGTCTGCTAATTTTGTGCTGTATGCATTAAGGAACAAATCAATTTGATTCTATGAGTATTGTGAGCAGAGTTGACCATGACACTCGGAGGGTTAAAGACTTTACTATACTCTTTAGTAATACATGTAGGTTGCAAATTTGACTAATGATGTAAAAGGGATGTCAAATGCCTTATTTACCTACAGCTGGGGTCGGCTCTGTATGGTGGCTCTCAAGGGACAATAGATGGATGGAGCGGTCATAAAATTTGCATGATTTTTTACACTGAATGTGGCAAAAAAATGTACGGCCTAAAAGGCTCAGGGTGATTTATTAGCTCCCCTTTATATCACTAGAGGGCAACTAAAGCTCTTTGTTGTCATTACAACATCATCAAATGCAATTTAAAACTGGATTTTAGATAAATTAATCTTTTAAACAACCACTGTAGTCTCATCCGAGTCTTCACTAAAAATACACTTCCATTGGATAAACCATATATATTTGTGTATGATTCTTGTTATTCAATGAGTGTTCAAAAAATAGTGGCATAGTACATAAGTGCACCGTTTATGCACATGTGCATCGCATTATACTTGTATGTCCTGAACAGTTTTGAAAAATAACAAAAGAGACAACCATGTTCTTTCCTACATGAAGGCAAAATACATGTACAGTACATGTAGTTAAAGGGATCTAGTAACTTTGTTGAGATGTGCAAAAACTGATGAATGGTTGATGCAATGTATACTGTTGTTATCTCATATGTCCTCAGGGTATTGTGTGAAAATTTCAGGTCAAATGGACAATGTATGGCCAAGTAATGAGCGAAAATGCAAAGTGATATTGGGTGATATTCACCAACTCACTGCATTCACTTTGTACAGGGATGAAAATCTCGCCCGGAGATTTTCTTATCTAAATACTTCAATCATACATATCTTTGTAATGAAAGAGAAATTTGAAAAACCGAAAGCTGTCCCATGATTTTATTGTTAATACGAATACAACAAGGTATAAAGGAACCGCTAGAATTACAATTTTATTTTGAGGATTTGGACAATGTTACTAAGTCCCTTTAAAGGGAATGTAAGGGATTTGCAGACACTTGGAAATAATCTCAAATTCCCACTCAAGCTACTATTAGATGACACCCTGCATAAAGTATTCTTCAAGAAATTTCAGATAAAATGGCCAGATTCATGTACTTTTAAAAGAAATCACAGTTCAACCATGTTTTTTCAATAAACAATTAAACAAAGCATGCTGTCAAATGTTGAGCTGATAGACAAGAATTTCAAAATGGCACACAATATCCTTGGATATTTCACACACCATGGATTCTATTCTGTGTAAATTCCAGGAAAGGTTTGTGTATGAATTATTATTTCTTACAATTTTTATCATCTAATCATAATATCAAACAGTTTTTAAAGGGCACTGAAACCCAATCAAACTGTTGCTTTCATAGACTTGAAGAGATTAGGAGGAATAATCTCCGAAAGTTAGAGCATAAAGTTAGAGCACATATTACACCCAGCATAATAAAGCATGTCCTTATGCACTACAGTATAATGTATGTGTTTCCATATCTTTAGCGTGCCATTCCCTGACAACACCTTTAACGCATCCTAACAATGTGCCATGAATTCATGCCACCTAGCTGAAGGACAAAATATGTCCTACTTTATGCGAATATAACCTTGATTATGCGCTACGAATGTGCTTGCAAAGTTTTGAGAAATAACACGGGCCAGACTCTCCGCTTCCGACACCGCCACGTAAACGCTTCGAGAAGAAAGCCTTCGTGAAACCGGAGATGTTGCGAATATTGTTGTTGTCTCTATAAATTTGGATGCAAACGAGCTGCCATGATCATTTAGATGAAGACATGATGTCGGGATGGCCTAAGTACATGTAGTTGTATAGCCACGCTGTGTTTGTCAAACACTCCACCACGGTTTTTGGTTGCAAACCTCACGTGCACACGCTTCAGTGAAGTTCAAACGAGGTTGTGGTTTTTCGGGATTGCCCATGCATTGACAGAATATTCAAAACAAATGAATGTATTTTCAGACTTTTTGTTGTCCCTGCTTTTTTCGTTGGCTTCTGTGTGGTGGCTCGTGCAACCACAAGTAGATAATTATGCACATACATTTATATTTTTAGCATTCTTTTCAGCTCCCTCTATGTTGTGAGTAAAACGTAACAAAGGATAGGATCATCTTGCAACATTACCAAATTGTATCACTTGCAGTTAACAACAATAATGTGACGTCAAATAAAGATAAAGAACTTTTTTATACACATAGTTTTCATTGTTAAAAGATTAAATACATGATAAGGAAGAAATCAAACGTTCTAGGAAAAAGTGATGTATCCTAATTTGCGGTAAGCTTTCATGCACAATATGTGGAGATGTATTGGTATTCAACTTTTTGTTACCAATGTAAACCACAATAATTAATCATCATCTCCGCAATTCAATAACACAACCGCTGAATGCTAATTGCTCATCATGATCATTGCAATTTGATATCAAACCAACCAATGATACATCATTTATCGTTTCATGCAAAACAACCTTCACTAGAGCGGCACAATATGCCACATCAACCTTCACACAATCATTAGGATAACGAGCGCGAATTGGAAATAGATTGAATTCACAGACAACATATCATGCGCTCCATGATCAATAAATATATACTTATGTCAAATTGAAATATAATTTAATATTCCCAAATCAACTTGTAATTGACCCTCTTAAACGAGGAGAAATGATCCAGAAAATGTAATAAATCCTTTGTTACCCTTTTGTCAAAGTTCAGTTTATTACGTTATTGTGGATTTTTAATAATAATAATATGAACATTTGTATAGCGCAGCTACTATAAATAAATACTTCTCTGCGCTTATAAAGAGCTCCTTTTAGGTGAACAAAAACAAACAAAACCAGGACGTAAAACAAACAATCTTATGAAAAGGCCTGCATAAACATATGTGTTTTTAACAGACTTAAATGTATCGACAGATTCAATTTTTCTCAAATAAAATGGTTGCTGTTCCACAGTTTTGGGGCGACACAAACACATGCACTAGGGTTAAAACAAAAAAATCATATCACATTTCACAAGTTTAATGGCTACATTTTCTGGCATTTGCAAAATACATCAAAATATGTTTGTGAATTACAATAGCCAAATTTGATTATGAGGGTCCTGATATTTACATGGCATGGGTTAGTGTTGGAGTTACAAAGATGTTATGTAAATGGTTTACGTTTGGTAGATTTGAGGCCTGGAGTTGGAATCCACGAGGTATACCAACAGGAATGTCAGTTTGTGGGACCAGTGGGAAGACATGGGGGCACCATTCTGGACCCTTCATCACAGCTTCTTCTGCATTCTGTTTTCAAAAGAAAAGGAAAGATTGTCATAAATATCCTAACTACATGAAATTTGTTACCATTACATGTAATTTGTTTAAATAAACTGCAAGATGGCTGACAAAATATTTGCAACTCTGTATAAAACAGAGATATAATATGGATTGATAGGACTAATTCCTCGCAAATTTCTTTAAGTAATTCAACAATGATTTTATCAAGTTACACTGAAACATACAGGGAAGAATGCTTAGAGACAGAAGAATCTTATTCACATTAAATCCATACAAAATCAATTTAAGCCAACTGACATATAACACATTATGATTTGTATATCTAGGAAGTATAATGATTGATTTATGTATGCATTTGCCATAACTCAAGATGAAATATTTTTCATGAAAATATAGCAGATACCAAGCCTATTTACAGTAGAGACCCGTCAATATTGCATACAATACTTCTAAAGCCTACCACAGGAAATTCCCACTCAATTACTGTACCATTTATTTCCCATTTACAGAAGAATACTTTTCTGACCGCCACAAAAGACGGCATTCCTAACCCTACACGAGTCATCAATTACCGAACCAACAATTGGTCTTGAATGAAAATGCCTTGAAACCGCACAACGCTTTTTTGTTTTCTGCATTTTTTTCTCCCTTCCTTTTGCCGAGGGGGGAGGGGAAAAGTAACGGACGAGTGATGAGATATCTAAGCGAAATCCCCTAACAAGGCTAATAAAATCTAATCAACCTTGTCCAGCATCTCCCGAACAAAGCAGTCTTCCCGGGTTTCGTTGAAAGATGAGTAGGGGATTAACCCGACAAAGCGCAGTAAATCAAGCGCATCCTATCCTGATTCACCCAGGGACCGATGAAATCTCGGCTTATCCCCGGATTTCAGTTTACGAGCCTTACGATCCCTCGGATTGGAGGGAATAGATCCGATTACAACTATCAGATCACCTGCACGGCGATGAAAACATCATTTTGTTTTTTCTCTTAGAAACATTTAAACGGGCATGGAAAAAAAAGGAATAGGCAGAAAAAACCCAGTGAAGAATATATTTTTGGGTGCATTTGTATTTGACGTTTTGATATGCATACTTAGGACAATTATTGTACTAGCCAATTCAAACTATTATAAAGAGGACATATAATATATAAAACACATTCAAGAATTAATCTGAAAGGTAATGATAACCTTTTCTGCACCCTTTATTGCGAGTTTTGGGAGTTATACATTCACCAAATCTGGACTATTATTGTATCATCCTATTCAAGCTATTAAAAGAGATTTAACACATTAAAGACTTAGTCTCATTAATGGTCATTATAGCTTTCAAACACTTTTTTATTAAATATTTTGAGGAACACACATTTAAAATTTGGACAATCTTTACAGTATCCTATATAAGAATTCAAATTTGAGGACTTAATCTGAAAGATAATCCCTTTTCTAACCTATTTTATTAGATGTTATGGGGAACACAGCTATTGTATCATCCCATTAAAAACTCAAAAGAATGTTATGACATAAAAGACTTATTCTCAATAATGATGATAGATTTTGGGCATATCATTGAACGTTTGGGGGAATGCGCTCTAAATTCTGCACAAATGATATACATGTTATTATCCCATTCAAATCTAAAGAGGTTTAAGACATTAAAGATTTAGTCTAAGAGATGACATTTACTTATATCGTACTTTGGGGGCTATAGAGTGGGAAACACACACTTAAAATGTGCACTACTGTGTAATAATCCAATTCAAAACTCAATAGCATTTACAAGATTAAAGACATAATCTTATAGGCAATACTTCCTGCCTTTATAACAACATGACAATCTGAAAAGGAGGTCTCGATGTACAAAAAGATATATCACGATTTGCAACATAATCTTTCATGAGTTCTTAATCCTCTCCCCTACCAGTCTGTAATGCCTCAATTGTATTGGGCACTTTTAGAGGGCTAATATAACAGTCAGTATTTAATGCAAACTTTCTTATGATTGTACAATTTGTACAATTATGAGAAATGAGGATTAAGTTTTACCTTCACACACATAAAAACACATGCACACACACAAGCACACACACACACCACAAACAATATTAACTGCCCACACAATAAACAAACAGATACATTGTTGAAATACTAACATAATTTTGATAATTCATTTTCTTCATTTGTGTATTGTTAACTCATGCCAGCAATTCTATAATGAAGCACTTATCTAGATTTATCTCCATTCGGCAAGCATCAAAGCATTCATACCGCAAGCATAAAACTCAATCATTCAAAAACTCTTTAATTCTTGCTTGTCAAAAGTTGTTCTCAAGCTCTAGGTTGATCAATCCAACAAAACGACCTATTAAACCTACTGTTCATTTACAATTCATATAAACTCAGACATAAATACAATTCCATATTTCATTTCAGAAAAAAAATTCCCAATTGAAAATGAATTTTCTGATTTTGGGGGAAGATAGTAAACAAATAGATAAGTCATTTCATATAATATAAACATAATATCAAATGGGGATTAATTTTCCCCATTTAACCCTTTTCTTCTGGCACACATTCACAATTTTGGTGATGCTCATCTATGGGCAAATAGGACAGTTGCTCTATCAGACATGATCTTTGAGGGAAAACAAATAAACAAAATTAAACTAAAATAAATAAACTTGAACACTTTATCATACACTATAATTACTGATTACAAAATTAGTAGGAAATATTGTACATAACATTGGATAAAATAAGAAAGATATTTAAGTTCAACAGTTCAACTTAAGTTTCCTGGAGCTAGAAACGAGATGCTACACAGCTTTGCAAGGTCTCGTAATTGTCAGATAATGCCACTTAATTTGTGTAATTGACTCGGTGGCATGGAGTTTCGCTTACACTAATTGTTTAGATTAGTTCCACCACCAGACGTAAACGTTTCAATTATGTTTTCAGTTTCCCTTCTAATACCTCTTTTACAATGGCAAATCTATATCACATAACAAAATAAAAATATATCAAAATGCATAAATTTGTTGTTTTTTCAGACATTAGTACCATTTGCATTTAAATTATTGTATTATAATCTGCTTCTATTTCTCAGGAAACTGAAGGTACCTGTATATTAAATAATTACCTACAGGAACTTTTTTTAAACTGTTCACCATTGCATTACAATTGAAGCTAAAGATAATTTCTAGCTAAAGTAAAGACCAATCCATTTAATTTTAATATTTTTTTTTATTTACATATTTTATCTTAGGATAGTTGTGAAGAAATTTTCATTTCCTTTATTTAACGGAGGGTTAAAAATTGAATCCGATCTGACCACTTACGTTTGTGCCCGTGACGATGGTGTCGTCCTGGTGGCACGAGGATCTGTCGTGAGTGCAGGAGTTGTCGTAGACGCACCAGTCGCATCCCCATTGGCTGCTGGCACAGGAAGAACAGCTGGTGAAGAGGAAATGGGTGGAGAGGGACTGACGTAAAAACGCATCTTTTTTTCTTCTCTCCTTTCATTTTCGCTTTTGTCCACATTTAACTAAATATTTCGCTTCAGGCACGCTTTTAACTTTTAAAAAGTGATGTGAGGAGATCACCATGAATGTCTCTTTGCCTGGGAACAAATCAATAGCAATCAGGGCCCTTGCCACAGAAACGACTAATGCTTTGAAAAGCTTCATTCTATTGATCGCCTGACAAATTGAATCTGAGCGCACTTAGCTCAAATTTAGATACTGCCCCGCGACGCAATTCTTAATAATAGCCTCGATGTACGTTTCGCTACGGAGGCATTCGTCTTCATTTTTCAAAACAGGCTATCACTGTCAGCTAATGCGCGGTCATGTTTATTTGAAAATGACTTACAATTCATTTGTGGCTATTCTTTCTAGTCTCTCTTCATTATGTTTCACCTATTTCTTCCATTTCTATGAACTAATCAAATTGTTCATTCTCTCAACTTTCTTCTTCATCACAAACAAATCCTTTCTTTTTACTGCCATTTGAAATTTCAGGCCAAATTGAATTTCAAGCACCTATTTTTATGGAATTTAATTTATAAAAGGGAAAAGAAAGTGACCTAGAAATAATAATGGGCAAAGTGAGAGAATTTTTGCTACAATGAAAAGTGGAAAACATTTTTATTAGAATACCGAGACGTGCCTCATTTCTTTGGTCCGACTACTATGTAGAGCATCTATAAAAGGAAAGTGAAAGAGCTTAAAGGGAGCCAGTAGTTTTGTTGACATGTGCCAAAACTGATGAAAGGTTGAAAATATATGTATTTCTGTAATCTGATACACTGTATATTATGTCCACTGAGTGATTGGTGAAAATTCCATGGTAAATGAATGACAAACGATCAAGTAATGAGTCAAAATGCAAAGTGATATTTGCTAACTTATTGCACAAAATTTGCAGACAGTTGAAAGTCTCTCATGGAGACTTTAAAATCCAAACTATTTGATCACAAATATCTAAATAACAAAAGAGAAATTCTGAAAAATGAAACCTGTTCCATGCTTCTATATTGGAAAATATGAATACAACGAGGTGTATTTGAGAACAGCTAGAGTTCTAAGTAAATTGTGTGGAATTTGACAATGTTACTAGCTCCCTTTAAACAATGAAATACAAATAATGTTCCAAATGCCAAACTATGTGATCAAAGTATCTGGTGCAATTTAACACTTCTATCAGACTAGAGCAATTTCCTTTCTTTCTTTCTTTTTCTGTTTTGCACCATCCCTATCCTTGCTGTTTGGTTTTCATTCTCGCCCAGGGGAAAACTAGAAAACTGTTGTCATGACCTAATTTGGATCGGTGAATGAATGACTTTACTTAACCACATGCACAACGCCAGACAGTGATCGATAGCCTATAATCTGCTTTTCCGACAAATTTCCACAAAACGAATCCTTCCAAGTATAAAAAAGTGGTAAAATCAATGGGATGTCTTTTGACTAGTGGGTTAGGTATCATTCATTTTACTACATCATAGACAAGCAGATGCCTGAAAGGTGTCGCGGATATATGAAATTTGAACAATAAATACATTGTCCTATTAAAGTAAAAGATTCCAATGACTGATCAGATGTTTATGAACTCTATGTAACAGATGTAAATAAATGCATTCTCCAGAACTATGAACAGATTTTAGCAACGATCTTCCCGCCAACAAGTAATACATTTAGAGCTAGAATTGTTAGAAAGTTAGAATAAAACAGAAACAACACAACAAGTTCCATTCACTACAGACACCAGGGGGGTGTTTCACAAAAATCCTAAGTTGAACTTATCTCTAAGTTGGACTTAAAAAGTATGGAAAGCCATGAGTGTCTTTGGAAATTGTTTTAAAAGTCCTTTTACAAAGGCATAAAATGTTGATTTAAATCATTAATATGTTCTATTATCAAGAAAATTCTTTGTTTTGATGTAACATTTATGACAGTCTAAAATACTTGCATTCTTGGTTTTGAATATATTTTATTCTAAGGCTACACATGGCTTTCCATAATAGATAAGTCCAACTTAGAGTTAAGTTCAACTTAGGATCGTTGTGAAACACCCCCCTGGTGTACCATCATTAACCCTATGAAGAATGAAATATCTTGTAGGCAAGGGGTTAAAGTTTTACAAAATTATGAATCATACACAACACAAATGTGAACACTTTGTTTTCATGCTTTTTGCATCAGGGTGTTTTGTTATTTTGGGTATACAACCGGAACCATTATTATTTCAATCTGATTGTAAAACATACATGTACATGACCTTGTATGAATAAAATAATATCTTTGTTAAATAAACTTTTGTACAATACAATGCACATAGTGTTTAAATAGCTTATTATCAAATCATAACCCTGATCAAACAAGGTTTACGCTGCGGAGAGACAAACAGTTCTAAATGTTTGATCAAAACAAACATTTACTTATAAAATTCATGTTTGAATATCTACATTGTACCTTCACCAGTCACTATGTAAATACACTGAAAATGTTTGTATTATCAGTTTAGCATACCGTAGGTTTAAATATTATTCAATCACCTTTATTTGATTAATAATTAAGTTTGAAATGTGAAAGAAAATATCAGCAAATGAACAAATAAAAGCAACACAATAACAAATATCTATGTAACACGCCTGAATTCAGTGTAAACTTTTATGAATATGGAAAAACAATGAAACATAATTAGATTCAACCACTATGATAAAGAACAGTAAAAATATTTGCCAAACAAATAAGCAGAAAACAATCAAAAGATAATTCATCAATTTGGCAGATAGCAAACATCAATAATGAAAGATAAAACAACAAAATGCAGCCTATTATAAAAATGAATAGTAATTTGTTTTTGTACTCTTTATCATCTATCATATCAATATAATACAGTTCAACATGTCTATAAAGACCACCTAAGGGAGATGGAAATGGAGGTCTTTATAGACAGGTTCATTTATATGTAAACTGCCTCCAATTAAAGGAGCAAAGAAATATGTTCTGTATAGACTTGTGGTCCTTATACACAGGTGGTCACTTCATATACATGTATAGACAGGTTTCATTGCATCAATATTTACCTTGTGATGAGTCTGCAGTTGTAGAAGGAGTAGTCAATGCTCACTATTGGTGTGGGGGAGCGGTCCACATGGAGGGACAGTGTCACTGAAACGTGATCTGTGGAATTAACAAAACAAAACATTTTTTTCACAATTTAAAGTCAATGAGTTCTCTTGTTTGAGGGCACTTTTCAGAGGTGGTGGTTCGATGAACAAAGTTGATATACAATTTAAAAGTAACTGAGTCGTTGTCTTTGAGGGCGCTTTTCAGAGAGAGGTCATTATAGAGAATGCAATGTTCACGAACACAACAGGATCTATGTAATTCACATACTTACATACGTTAACAATCTAACATGGTGTTACAGCAGTATTGCTCTCACTTTATGATTCCGCCTGGTTCTAATAAACAATAAGAGGCCGTTCTGTGCAAATTCCAAATTTGACAATGCAGTAGCTTTTAATAATGAACTATTTAAAGAGTTACTGTTGAAAGTGAAAGTCAAAATATTAATGGAATCATACATAATTTTCAGAACAGTTTACAGTTATAGATGTAGCATGTTAATTATGCTAAGGGCACAGGGGAGACATAATTCTTTCTGCATTTGATATACTTTCATCTTTATATTAAGGGATCTAGTAACTTTGTTGACATGAGAAAAAAGTGATGAATAGTTCATACAATAGTGTTTTGCTGTGATCTGATATGTCCACTGGGTAATGTGTGAAAATTGTGAGTTAAATGGATTTTATATGGCCGAGTAATGAGGGAAAAATGCAAAGTGATATTCACTATTCATTGCACCGACTTTGTACAGGGTTATGATTATCCAGTGGATAGTTTAACATCTGAACACTTCAATTGTAAACGAAAAAGGAGAATAAATACAAAAAAAAACTGTCTCATGCTTCTATTGTTAATAAGAATACAACAAGGTATGAGGGAACCGCTAGAATTCCAATTGGATTTTGAGGACTTGGACAAAGTTACTACAGTACATCCCTTTAATCTACTGTAGATGTGAGGTAGAGTATAGATTTTGAGACTCTATCCGTGTCACAAAATCCATTTATTTTGTCCCTGCAGTTTTCTTAATGTATATTCACTGAGTGTCATTTATACTGTTTATCTGTCGGTTTTGTTTAGGCATATGCACGGTACTTAAAATACATGAAACATATAGTACTCATGCCTTGTAGCATTCATTCTGTTCCATTTCTGTTATTAAGTTAATCATTGCCTTTACTGTGTGAATGTAACATCAATGTATATGTATGTACATGCACGTTGCAATAAATAATAATATTCATGAATAATATTAGCATAATCTACTCTTTTGATCACATGGTCGAATGCACTCACACGCTATGGTACATAAACCGGACATCCAGGGAGTTGTTAACACGTTGTTGGTGCGAAGAGAGAATCATTCATGTAAAATGCTAAACATTCTGTTTAACCCAATCCCTGCTAGGTATATGATTCATTTCCATAGGTATAAAGGTATAAAGGTCCATGTAAAGCAACTGGTTAACTTGTTCAAGACTATTAGGTATTGCTGTAACACACTCTCTAGTAGCCCCCAGTATGAGTATTTTCTGGACCAGTCCTATACAGTGTATGTTTTTGTTGTTGTATAACATGCTTTCATAATTGATGCACTCGATCTAGCCAGGGTTATCCAGGACGCTATCCTCCATAGACTTAATGATCCTTGTTCGGAAAGAATCTCACGTACGGGAATACAACACTCTGTTAATCTTGGAGTGACCAAGTTAAATAATAAACGTGGGATATCAATAGTGGATTGAATGTTGGGACAGAAAGCCGGGAACCATGAAATCCTTAGGGAAAGATTTGATTTTGGTACGACACGCTCTGACCATAGACACTGGCCTGAGAAATCCAGGGCATCATTTACAGTGGATTCACGATCCTTGAGAGAATCTCGCATATATATGGGAATTTACTACGCTCCGTTAATCACGGACTGACCAGAATAAATAATAAATGGGGGATACTATTAGTGAAATAAATTAATGTTGGGACAGAACGCGGGGAAAGAAGTTGTATTTTGTAAACTATAAAAACCAACTGGGAAAGATTTGATTTTGGTATGACACGCTTTGACCATAGACACTGGCCGAGAAATACAGGTCAGCATTTTCAGTGCTTTTAAGATCCTTGAACATCTCTCACATACATTATGGGACTTTACAATGGTCTTTTAATCATGGACTGGCCAGGTTAAATGATAAATGAGGGATACTCAAAGTGGATTGAATGTTGGGACACGAAGCAAGGAAAACGTTTATTTGGTAAACTATAAAACCAACTGGGAAAATTTGTATTTGGGTATCACACGCTTTGACAATATCGACACCAACCAAGAACTTCAGGGCTACATTCTCATTTAAAAGGATCTCACATACATGTATGTGAATTCACAATGGTCCGTTAATTATGGACTGGCCATGGTTAAATAATATACGGAGATACTGATAGTGTAATAATGGGCATGGTGGCTTTGCAGTTAAAGCCGTTCATAAAGGGGATGTCCTCACATTCAATCCCTGATTCGGCCATTCCAAATACTTTAAAACCGTTGCCAAAGGAAACTGGGTGTGTCCTGTTATATTAACCTTATGGGGGTTGCAAAATCTAGTAGGGAAAGGTTAACCCCTTTGCCCTCGGGAACCTGATCAGTGGATAATGTAGTAACTCTACATGGATTGCAAAATCTAACTATAGGAAACGGGTAATAGAATAGTAGCAAGCAACCTATGCAACTTTAGAATGTAGAAGGGGTGTTCAAAGCATGGAGTTAACCCCTTGCCTATGGGAACCCAGTGGGCTATGTACAAAGTCTATGGAGATTTCAGAATCTCGAAGGCAACGGGTTAAAAGAGGACTAGACCTTTTCTGGAGCTTTCATTCAGGTAGACATGTGGCTTGAAGATGCAGGAATTATTATTTTGTTTACTTTTGACTTACAGAGAAATGAATGTCTGAATTGAATATGGGGGAAAAGATGCTGTTTATGTATTTTGTAAACTACAAAAGCCTTTGGGAAAGATTTGACATCTTTTGTAGCGTTCTCAAGCTTATCTTATGAAATAGTCAAAGCAAAAATTGAAAGGAGAAAAAGTTGTGCTAATCCAAAATTGTACTACCTTATTCAGAGAAATGCACGTAGTAGAGTATAAATTATTTTTGCAGTTGGCAAATCTCGCGAGACGTAACCTCAATCTCCTAAAATCATTTTGCTTATTGTCGATGACAGATGAGCAAAATGTTCTTTCGATTGAGAGATGACTCGCGAACAATACTCGCACTGTATTCCTTAACAATAACAATTTGATGCATACAAGTGACTTTCCCTTTCATTACGGTACCGTTAAATCAATTACATTTTTTTATGTATATTTTTTTTCTGCTTTTGTCTTTTAACCTATTCTGGTACTAAAAATACCCTGGGCTGTATAATATAATGTAGTATGTGGGTTTACATCTATTTATTATAGTGGCGTTAAATCAATTATATATTTTTTTTCTGTTTTTGCTTTTTAACCCATTCTAGTACTGAAAATACCCCAGCTGTACGTGTACTAGCAGTCCATGGATTTATATCAAAATCAAATAATACAGCACTGGTTAAACAATGTTACAGTTTTTCATTTGTTTATACTGTTGACTGAATTTTAAAATTTCATTACCATATGGATTGTATTTTATATACCGGTATATCCTTTCCTTTCTACTGTTTTCTTCTTCCTTGGTTTTACAGATTGTGTCTCAATTTTCTTTCCGTTTTGTGCTAAATCTGTTGGATGAATTTTCCAGAATAACTTAACATACTTGTACCACAAAGTTACTTTTCTTTTCGCAACGGTTGAACAATATCTTCATTGTGTCTTCTTTTTGCTTTTTTTTTCATTTCCTTTGCCAAAAGTTTGTGTTTACTATCATTATCATCACATGATCATAAAATGATCATTCCATACATTGTGGAATAGTTCTTTTCTTGTTTTAAACCGGCTACCAGTATATTAATCTGTTACCTTTAATTTCTGGCTTAGTCTCCATTTTTTCTGTGATGTCCTTTTCCTTTTTAGTTTCGTTTCTACATTTTGTTTTCAAATAGGATTGTTGAATCTTTGAGAACATGCCAAATCATAAAGAATATGTACTCAAATCTGAAATTGACACGAGACCAATACAGACACACATCAACACCTGCAAACACTATATACTCCAACACCTCAAGAACACACAAAGCCATACAACATTGTGAAGTGACTGTGAAATTAGAATCCGTTCTTTTCTTGAGATGGTGCACAGTACATATTTTAGGATAATTATATTCCTTCCCACTCAAGTCAATTTGTTCACTCTTTTGGACAGGAAATGGTGTGAGATTCCATGCAGGCTTGAGAGGATTTTTTGCGGTGCTGGGAGAAAGTGAGATGACGAGAAGAAAATGTGAAGCGAAATCAACGAAATGGAACACCCCTGACACCACTCAATGGCACTCAGACAAAATAACAAAATTAACATTATTTGTTAAAGAATGAGTCAGTATTCCCCAATCTCCCCCCTTTCCCCCCGATTCTCACACCCTCCACTCATCTTCGACATCTATCTTTTTCCATTTTTGATTTATATATTAGCTTGTACTACATCCATTTGAGCTACATCTCATTCTGTCTTCTACATGATGCCTCAAACTTCCATTTCCCCCTCACCAAACTCGACTCTAAACCGTAACCCTCGACTTTTGGGGGGTTTTTTGTGCTCGTTCTACACCCATTTGGTCTATGTCTCTTTTGGTCTACAACATGATGCATGAAACGTCCATTTCCCCCACCTCAAACTTGACCGACAACCCTTAACCTGAACCTAATTCTTACCCTAACCCTAATCCTAATCCTAATCCCTATTAAAGCACTTATCCTACATTTTTCTGATTTGCTCTTAGACAAAAATTAGACATTGGGATTAGATCCAATGGGTGTAGACCAAGCGGCAAGATACCTCCATCTCTCCTAGGCACTCACTCATCCAGGACTCTCTCAATACAATTGATTTTGTCACAATCTTTTAGAGAGTGGATTCGCTGGCGGGGGCATCTTTATGAATGAGCGGCCAATTAGACTACACACCGTCGCCCCTCGTCAACATCCCAAGCGCCCTTGTCAGCACCTCCAGAGAGGGGGCATTCCCTTTATCTTCTCCTTCCCTCCACTCCGGGTTCCAACTAACCTTCTAAAAATAACCCTGGGGTAGCCCGACACCGGTAGAGGTATCCCATTTCCCCGATTCCACGGCCGAGATATCCCGTTTCAAAGCCATGACTGGAAGGATGCGCGGATATTCAACAACTTAGATGTCTTATTCATGCATGGAGCATTTACATGAGCTGAACAAATATTTTTTCATCCCCATTATTTAATTTTTTCTTTTGCAAGGAATAGTACAAATTGATCTCACTGCATTGTCAGATTTAAATCACAATCCGAGTAAGTCTCAGTAGATATAAAGGTACGAGTTGATGAGTTAGGAATTGAGAATATAATTCTCCAAAGCAAAGCAAAGGTCAAGATATTAGCTGAGGGGTTGGCCCCCAGTCATCAAGAAGAAACAAAAGTGCATTGACCTTTTGTACTTTTAATACAGATTACTCATATTTTTATTTTGTTTGAACCAGCACAACCATTTTTGTGAAAATTATGATTAAAATCTTGCAATTACAATCCTTTGTTGTGTGAATCCATCCCAAAGTGAGTGTTATTTTAATGATGCCTGGCTACATATAAAATATCCCAGTCCTCTTCAGCTCGCCTACCAAACAACCCCCCCCCCCCCCCCCCCCCTCCAACCACCACCTCCTAAGACGGAATTCTCAGAGTGTAATATTACCTCTTCCAGGCTGGATCGGTGGTAGCTCATTGGCCAACGGTGACAGACAGGTTACATTGTTGCCCACGGTTACGGTGTTCTCGATGGGGATGCCGCCGAAGAAGCAAAAGTAGGTGGAGTCATCCGGGAGAATCGGTAGGTGGGCCACGCTGAATCTGACGTTCTCCTGAGAGGGATGATAAAAACGAACAAAAGAATGAATGAATGAGCGAGCGAACGAGCAAACGAACCAGCGAACGAATGAATGGGTCAATTATACAAATTAGCGTCTAGACTTCAAGCACACCTGCGCAGGTGCAATGTAACTTTATTTGGGGACCGTTGACAAGGGAGGAGCTTTTCCCTAATCTCGTTATTTACTTTACCTTTACTCATGCAAGCTGAGAGACACATTCATTCATTCTCCCTGCGAGGGACCTACATTGTAGATGTGAATGGAATCGATGAAAATTAGCGTCTAGACTCGAAGCGCATTGGTACAGACGGAAAGGTGCGGTTATTTATTAGAGTGGTTTCTTTTCTCATCTCATTAAAAACAAATTAGAAAGCATCTGCGTGTTAGAGGAAATCTCCTTTTCGTGGAGTTATATTGATTGTACGACCTCAAAATAATTAAGCGTCAGCCCGTCGTTTTATACTGCTTTAAGAGTCTTCGCCCGTGTGAAATTTCTTTAAAGGGATCGTGTCACGTTAATTGAATGTTTTTCGGCTGAGATATGAGTGATATGCAAAGTGATATCATATTCACTAACTCATCGTACTTTACTTTGTACACGGCATGAAATTATCCGTAGACAATTTCATATCTGAACACCTCAATCGTAAATATCTTTTGAACGAAATGGAAATTTGAAAAACCGAAATCTGTCCTGTGCTTTTATTGTTAATAAAATGATAAGGTATGAGAGAACCACTGGAGTTCCAAGTAAGTTTTGAGGATTTGGACAATGTCCCTTTAAGAACAATCAAACTTGTCTTAGTGGCCAACCTGCCTGTAGTGAACACCAACAATGATTCTCTGCAGAGAAAAACAATGTTATGGAACCTGTCTATATTCCTTTTTTTATGCTTTTGAGTAGATCGCTCCGTTTACACCGGGAAAAAATACTGCAATTAGCTTTTGCTATTTCTTTTGTATGCTAAAAATACTTCTTAAATAGTATGTGGTTCTTGGTAAGTCTTCCAATTCCCTTTCAAGGTTAAGCTGACGGCATTGTAAAGGCAACACAGTAAGTCGATAGTCGTGTTCTAACCAGAGAAGTTAATTAGCATTTAAATTGATTAGTGTTAACTTTAAGTATATTAGAAGCATGCCACATTAAACACGTAACACACTCTATATCCTGTTCTCTATGTTCCACAGAAGTTAAATAACATTTCATACGTACATAAGCTTTTATATTTTTTTACCTGTTTTACTTATTAAATAAAAATATAATACGCATCTGCACTTTTTCCTGTACTGTCCTTTTATTTCATTCTGTAAGCTCAGCCAAAGGAACATATGGATAGCTGTATAGACTCCAAGACATACGTACAGCTGTAAATTACTCAATGATGTATCCACGTTCACTGATTTACAACAAAAAAAGGGCGCATTAGTCTCGGCTCATTACACATAAAGCACAGGCACGAACATATGCCCCCTTTTTTTCAGACATTTTGACAGTCGGACTGAAGAATTAGGTGCTTGAGGGAAGGAAATTGCAATTATTATGAAACCCAAACATGCCAAACTGCTGCAGACTCACAATTAATTCTGGACTTCATTCCTTGATACTGACTAAACACTACACTTTTAAAGATAACATCCTCATTTTGCACGCATCTTCAAGTGCAGTAAGCCACGACATGAACCTCAAGGATACACATAGTTGGTGACATTTTGATAGTGATAAAGGACTTAAATGATTTGTAATCCTACCCTCTGGATCTATCTATTATAGGTTATTATCATTTCATCAAGTTCAAAGAAAAATCATCATATTACATCACAAATCTGATTAAATCTCTTTTTATTGTGCTTAAGCAAAAGAAATGTAATATTTGGTTTGTGAACTCACAAAGTTTGACGGGTCTTCAATTGCAAGACTAATTAAAGCATCATAACGACCCTCCATTTCAACATCTAAATGGCAATATATTTCCACGAATGCTAAGATAATTTCAACTCCTAATCTTTTCAGGTTAGCTCTTAAATTACATTTTCTTCATATAAGCCAATTATTATCACAACCTACCCAATCATGTTTGAACTCTTTTTAAGGGAAATACAAACTCTTGTAGGAAAGGGGTTAAGAATTGATGGCTCTGGCAAAAGGAGTACATTATCTTTAAATATAGGACACTGGAATATACACTATGGTACGTGCCTGTGCCATTATGGGGGAGATTTACAGTAAATAGACAAATCTAATTACAATCAGGCCATCTGGTTTTATCATCCGCGCTTAACTCACTCAGCGCGTATGGTATCACGATTAGCTGCTCCCAAGTTAACTTTTGCAAAATATAGTCACCCACCAAGAATTTCAAAGGTCTGCATCTAACAAAATATTATACATGTTTATCAAAAGTTTGTATTGAACAAAATATCGAAGGTCTGTAAACAAACTACAATAATAGAATTTATAGAATATGTGAAGGTCTGTAATTCTATACAAAACTGTGGGTGCCTGCTATAATAATACAATTCTTTTGCACTCACTGGTCATGGAGATACTGTATGTATAATTGGATAAGCGTGCATAATTACAATTAAGTGGAAAGCTAAAAATGGGCCTGTATGCGGTTGCTCTGCATTCTAGTATGTGCGTAAGTTTTGTGCGGAAAGAGCAAACAGTATAAGTAATATCATTAGTAATATGAACTGCAGAATTTTAGTACATCATGGATTTGGATAAATGCATACCAATGCACATCCCTTTATACAATCACAAATATTAAAGAAATTAACAATCCTAAGATATTCTAACTAGATGAATAATTTTGTTTTAGTATACATTGAACAATAGCATTTGACAATAAATGTGTAATTGGACTTTACAAGAAGAATGTTCGTAGAGATACATTTAGTTACTAATTAGATTGAACGCGATCTCGATTCTGTACTAGTACCACATGTGGTTCAAAGTTTTTTGTACAAGTACATATGTATACACATGTACATGTTTTTAGGGCCTCCGTATGAAACTATATATCTTGTACAAACAGCGAAAGAAAAGAAAGAAAAGCACACTCTTTTGTCAGCCAATTTCATCCACTTCCGAACAGACAAAGTCCCCCGGGTCATTCATACTCTCATGCATGTATACATTTGTACACTTGAGCACTCATTTCAAAACCTTTTCTAGTATCATGCAGCAGTGGTGTAGCGCGGTCGGAATGATTTGGGGGGGGGGGGGGGGCGCAAGCAAATGATTGGGGGGGGGGGGGGGCACTTCTTATGTATTTCATTATTCTTACACAGATTTTCCCTTTATGTTTGTTATTGTTTTTGTTGAATTATTGGGGGGGGGGGCACATGCACACCCCCAGTGGCCTCCCGTAGCTCCGCCACTGCATTGCAGTGGCGAGTGCGTGAGTGACCGAGTGAGTGACAACCATTTCTAGTCTTTACAGAAGTAATATTTACATTCCCAGTGGAAAGTAAACATACATGTACACCGTTGACTCCAGATAGGATTGGAATTCCAGAGGGAGGGACTTTAGGATGGGGTAATCTCCTAATGAGTTTGATTTGTCGGAGATACACTTATGATCTCCTGGGTATATATCGGCTCATGATCCAAAGCAAATACAGAACTGTATAACGCAATCAGTATGTACAGTTGCTAATATGTACATTTATCCAGGTTCGTCCTAAATATTGTCGTTCACTATTAAGGGTCGACCCACAGATATTCAGGCTGGTGTCTTATTGTCAAATAGAGAATGCATGTTTTACCAAAATAAAATACCATAGTCTGTTTCAGTCTCAGTTTATTTTCATTCCAACAGATAAACAAGAGATATAAACATTTATTTACAGCATAAATAAACAAAATAATAATGGCAAGAGATAACATACATGTACATGTAGGTGGACAGAGGAGTAGAAAGTGTACATGTATATATACAGCAATGTGTAAAGATCTATCCTAGCCCACATTTGTTCAGAACCAGGTCTGAATTGGTTTACACAAATCCAATGTACATGCAGTGGTATGTGCCCAAGGTTTTTACAGGGTTGATAAGTATGCTTGGACTGTATGTACATGCCTGTCATTTGGCATAATTATATTACCATATATCCCCAATCCCTCCTCTCCAAAAGAATAATAATGAAATAGAATAATAGATGAACTGCACTGCAAGATTATCAAAATACAAACAGATGTAATCACATACATTTTTGCCCATTTTCTTTCCTCTGTCCTGCATACCCCTCCCCACCCATCCATCCAAATCCACACAAAATATATAAAAAACATTATTCAGCATTTCTCTAAGAAAACAAACACTTCTCTGAATTTCCTTATTCACCCTTCCTTCTCTGACCAAAAGATAACAATAATTATGTAAACCAATAAAACCACTTTATCTTTCTTATATTTTTTCCTCAAGAAAATTTGCATTATACATCGTTAGTCAAGCGTGCCAAGGTTTCCTTCTGCGTAATGTTGAAGAATTTGAAGGGTAATCAGATTGTTGAGCCTTGCTGCTCAGAAAAGATTTTATCACTTAATCTCATTTAAGAAATGGGGCTAATGGGAACCTTAATAGCACAATTAAAACCCTTCTCTTGCTCATAATGCAGAAGTTTATCTCCCTATCTTCTCTATCTTGTTTTCACTCTCTTTATTTTTGTTTCACTATCTCTACTTC
The DNA here is from genome assembly GCA_037951105.1 of Echinarachnius parma. Classification (NCBI taxonomy): domain Eukaryota; kingdom Metazoa; phylum Echinodermata; class Echinoidea; order Clypeasteroida; family Echinarachniidae; genus Echinarachnius; species Echinarachnius parma. The sequence continues at coordinate 92,943 of JBAMJV010006842.1, read as the reverse complement.
GTCCTATTTTGCAATCTTTTAGTCCACTAAGTCTCCAAATTCAAAAACAAAATGTACATGTATGTGTTACTATATTTAAATAAACACAAATGCCATCATAGACACATGCTTCATCTGTAATCACAGGTTTGATAATAGGAAAGAGTGATATTTTGAATAGTAAAAAGCTTACTCGTGAAATACAATTTTGGGGCCAGTAAATTTTCTTTTGGGCCACCAGGGGAAGAAACTATTTCGCTGGCCCGACCGGGCCACTGACTAAAAAGGTGCGTGTGGAGCCCTGATTTTGCTATTTCACATTCACTCTTCTTGTCCATCCTTTTCTCTTTTTCTTCTCCTTTCTTCAATCTTTACCTTGCCAAGCCCTCTCTATCAAATTGGCGCAATTAAGGACCCTGAAATGGTTATAATGCAACAAAATACAATTAACCCATTTGAGACATTTGATTTTGGTATGATATACATTCTCTGTGAACCACAGCTAGAGCATTTTTGGGATCAGTCCTGAAAGTGTTAAGTTACATAACACAAGTCCTGAGTGTGCCTACCATACCCCATTAAAAGCTGCCAACATTGTCACCCAACAACACTTAGTGAAATCAATGAGGGAAATGAAACACTTTACATCATCATCCTCATCATCAACACATAATTAAGACTGATTGGAGTGGAACACAGAACAGCGCGGGTATTACATAACTTTTGGTCTAAATGGTTATTCATTTCACAAGGTCTAGCTGAGAACATATTGAGCTCTCAATGCTGTACCATGGGCAGATATTACTAAGGCTGACCGTTTCATTTTTTGATAATCCATAGATAGTGCTGAAATGTTTTTAGTAAAATTTCAGTTCTGTAGCAATATTTAAACGCTATTTTAGTTTATAATGTATCTAGTGGTGAGAGGCTTTTAGTGAAATGCTTCTGTCACAAATAATGGAAGGCCGATTGAACTGCATTATCAGATGGAAACATTCACATAAACCATGTGTATAATAATGTAAGTGAGTAATTTTTAGATAGATAAATTTAGTAGATAATTAACCAATTCACAACTATTTGATTCTGGTATGATATGCATCCTCCATAGACCCCAGACGGAGTATTTATGGGACCGTCCAGTCCTGAGCAGCTTAAAGGGCAATTCACATGGTCAGCAATAATGTTTCGACATCTACTGCTGATTGTGAATAGAGAAACTTTTCACATTGTGAAATAGAACCTTTTCACATTGTGAAATGATAGTTAACCCGTTGCCTACATGGTAACCTGGTGGGTCCTGTAATTGCAAAAGGGAATAAGTTGACAAAACCATGCACTGTGAAATAATTGTTCCTCATTACATTGTATATTCATTTGTATCCATTGTATATATCCTTAATTGAAATAAAAAGTACTTTCAGAAAGAGAAACCTATAAATCCTCCCATGTTATTTTGAGTGATAATTACACGTTTATTGCATATTTTCAATGGAATCCATGCTCAAAGGCACTGCTGTGTACAAAGTACTAAAAAACACTTGCAAATTATACTCTACTGTATATGATGAATGTTAATTCATTAGCTAATGGAACCAAGTATACAGAGACTCGCATTAACTATTTAAAGAGGAAATGGGCTTAATGAACACAATTAACTCTGCATTCTACATTAATTCTGTAACAATTCACACAAAAACAAAGTAGTCCATGAAAAGTACATCTGTGGTATACATGCCATGGTATAAAGACTACACCTGCACACAGCAGATATTTATGTAGTGAAAGTGAACATAAAGTACACATTTATTCATTTGCCCCGATTGAAATTCTCACAACCAAATAAATACAAAAATAAAACAACGTATCTACTCACTTGTAAATGAACATATAGATCTAAACCCTAAATAAACCACCAAGTCAATGCACTTAGAGTAAAAAGAAATACATTTCTTCTGCATATTATTTACACATATATTAGCCACATGGTTGAAAGCTTTATAGATTGAAAAAAAATATATATATATCATATATTTCTGATGTCTGGTCTCTGTTCGACTTGCATTTTTCACGACAAGGGGAGTGCACTAACTGCACTTAAACATGCATTGAACCTTTGTTTAATAGATAATACAATAAATCAATATATTCCTTTACAAAAGCTCAGCTGCCGCACTATGGCCAGCGAAATCGATGCCAATGTGTTGTGTATTCATTTTTTGTTATGTTTATGGTGGGCATGCTGTTTCCATAATTAGTCTTTATACGTACAACAACTGGTTCTATTTTGATGAAATGAAAGGTGCAATATAGTTATGAAAGCAAAAATAATAATGAATGGAGGGGAACTAGGTTTAAATATAGCGAATAATGATATTTCTTGAAGTACATGCATGAACATTGTGACATAATGAGCAAACATCTTTCTCTTTTGGGGGGGGGGGGGCAGATGAGGGAGCGTAGTATCCTTGGGGGGAGGAGAAAGGATATTTTTCAGAATTTTTGATATTTAAAACAATCTTTGATATATAACATTCTAATGCTGTCACATCATGATAATACATATGAATAATTTTAAGCCATTATACTATTTGAATAACATTATTATTTTGCTAGGAGGGGGGGGGGGGGGGGGCAGCTATACAGCTCCCAAGCACCCCTTTCTGCACAAAGCGCATGTACATGCATACATAATCAATACATGCACCAACACTAAGCACTTGCCCAATCACCCGGGGCAATTAAGAAAGGTACATAATAATTGACATCTAATTTTGTTGCCTGATCAGGCAACTAACAATTCTGTTCAATTTAGAGAGGAACATTTAATTAATTTTTTTAAGTGAGAAATTTGCCAAGCAGATCTGCATGATAAATTTTTAATTTGTTAGTTTTTGCATGCCAGTCATCTGGTCAGACAAGTAAAATGTGAAAATTCAACCGTTACATCTTACTTGCCCAAACACATAGAAACAAATCATTTATGTGGAGGCCTGCTGTATTTGTAATTCACAAATGTATCTGTAAGTCCCTATGGCCTTTAATATAGTACTGGATTATGCACAAGGTAATATTTTTTAAGGATTTACATGTATGTATGTGGGTATGCCTCAAGCACCGTATCACATGGAAATGGCAAACATTTTTGTGTAAAATTTGCGAATCAGAACAATATGGGGGGTAATTTTCATTTTGGCGCAACCTTACACCGTGGTACACATCCAAGAACCAGTTCAGTACAAGACACAATATCTTTTGTCTTCGATTTCCAATGTTGATCTCCTAGATACACTATTCAGAAGGTGTTCCATTTATTGAAGTCTTGCTTTTAAATCTACCGTATGCGTGAAAATAATACGCGGCGAGGCACTATTGATTTCATAGGGCAGACAAAAATCTAATACTGGATGGATCGTTAGTTTCGTTACCTGAACTTTAATCTGTCACACAAACACACTGTAGACCCGACACAATTTTCTCAAACAGAGATTTCTGTATATATGCTACATCCAGAATGCAAATCAAATTTCACAAATCGAATTCTGGGAAGACACTTTTTTTCAAGGCAGAACTGCCTTGAAAGAAGCTCACATCGATTTCCTAAAAAAGAATTCATGAATTTTTCACGTAAGCTGTAAATTGCCACAAACACGTTCACGTCCGCGGCACGATACGACTCTTTGTTTTAAAGACCCAAACGACGACGCTGATTCAAGGCATGTAGCAAGGATAACGACCGGATTATGCCATCGGATCATGAATACTGCCTATAAATAAACAATAACCGGTGGTGCAAGCATGATCATCATGATAATGCATGGAGTCATTAAAGAAAATGAGTTATGAGATACTCCTATTAAATTGCGCCCAGAAGGGTGTGTGGGGGGGGGGGGGGGGGTCTGGCAGGGAGAAGCTATGATTCACATTCATGATCATCATTTGGCGAACATTAAACTCCGCATTAGTCACGTGAGTCCTGCCAATATCCTTGCCTTACACCATATGGACCAAAAATAGGCGTTAGACATACGTGTACATGTACAGCAAGAAATACAACGGTTTTAAAAACGCAAAATACGCAAAATGACATGGATTTGAATAATTCATCACTATTAGTAGTAGGTTTTTGGGGCGTGGAATTCATGGAGAATACTTAGCATAAGAGACAAAAGGACACACTGCCATTGGCAAACATATTAAACAAGTATGACGTCATCCTAATATACAGACTGCATCTAAATTGGTTGCCATGTTAGAGAAACTATTGGACACTTTGGCTTTTTAGCTTTGGCTTAATACCTATCTTAATTTCTTGATTTTAAAAGTTTCCGTTTCAGAATTTGTTATCATAATCGTTCTCATAATTATTTCAACAAGCTAGGTATCTGTAAAGGTTTCTGTTACTTTTCCAGATCTACTATTTAGCTTTAAAAGCAGAACATATGCAACACTGATACTCTGAAATAAGGTACGAATGAAGTGGGCTTCACTGAATAGAAAGAGAAAAAAAGGTGTTTTGTGTCATCACAGGAATAGGGAGCAAAAGAAAAGTGATGCATTACCAGAATATAGAGGACCGTGAATAGACACGACGGAACGAGATGCACTCTTCTCTCGTCTCATTAGGTAGTGTTACAGCAACCCTATACAGCCAACAAATCTCATTCAGTGGGTTCACACAGGCCCAAAAGTTGGGGGCAACTGGTGAAAGATCTCCTATTGCGTCCACATCATTACCGCTAACCTTCTTTGCATGTATATACTGCCAATTATTATTGACCACTGTTTAGAATCATTTATAGTGCTTACATTGAGTAATTAATCATAATCTGCTATCATAAAGTGCTGTTTACCCATTCAAGACAGTTTGATAGTATGACATGCATTCTCCATAGACATACAATGTATTAAGCCAGAGGATTTTCAAATCCAGTCCCAAATTGATCAAAAGACAGGTATTACCTAAGACGCTTAATGGAAAGACCGACCACTGTACAAAGTGAATGACCAGCGCATGATGTTCAAAATTAACACGCACTTTCATATGCAGGCTTTTTATTATGACGTCACAATAACAATGTTTACTTCTCATGACTAAAAATAATTTCAAGAACACATGATAAAGTTTGATGACCCCAAATTTGCATAGCACGCGTGAACTTTGTTTTGCGCACTTGGGTACGCTTACAATTATAAAGAATTAAATAAAGACAGTGCGCGGACTGAGCGCGCGTTAACATTATAATACGCGAGTAGCCATTGCCATTTTTTCTCTACACGGTAAGATCTTTAAATTTGAAAAATATGTTTCTCACAGCTACGATTTCAATTGCACAATCGCTAATGACTATAATTTTTAAATATTTTTCTTATCATGAGGATAATATTAATTATACATAAGGACATATCCCTAAAGGTTACTAAAGTCGACACTAAGCTGTTATTCAATCTTCATACTAGCCTGAATTTGCAGAGTTTTAGTAAGTACAGTTTAATCCTTATTTTCTTAAAAATTCTTACTAAAGAAGGGAACATGTTTTCAAAAAAAGCTATCGACTATAATTTCAAAATATGTTTGTATCAATAAAAATGACATAAATAAAGTGATATTCTAAATTCCCTATGGTTACTAAAGTCCCGCTTAAGCTCGATTTGAATCACCGCCAGTGAACTGTCTTGTAATTCTATAGTCTTTGGTATTACCTCAGTTGTTGGAATTCTATCACACATACATTAAGTACACCTTATCAATCTGCATATGACAAGCATACATATATGTACATACATTGATATTCATTTCATCTGTGTAATGCATGCACTGACTGCAACCTGTTACAAGCATAGTGGCACATGCTTTATAAGTTTTACATTCTCCTTTTACATATACTTACAATGTAGTTTCCATTACTACTACAAGGTCAAAAGCATCAATATGTGGATGAAGAAGTGTCTTAAAGTGTCTTTAAAATGTCTTACTGAAGGACATCGATTGTCAGGTTGGGAATCAATCACAATCTATGGTCCAAGGTTGCAATGAACCCCGGGGGGGGGGGGGGGGGGGGGGGGGGGCCCCACCCCCCCCCCCAATCTGAATCAAGAGGTACCATATTCCCTCAACAAAGTTTTGAAGGAAACTTGGGGTCCTGGCCTGACATTCAGAGTCCACTCCAGCTTGTGTCCACATCATGAACAAGCGTTGGGGTAGAATAATATCCCTTCCACATCCAAGATAAAAGTGACCCTTCCCGTCAGCTTCAGAAGATTTTTCCAAAAGTGATAATCGGGACCTCAGTTATATACCAATCTTAATATCCCTCTGAATGACTTGGTGTGAAAGTTTCATTTAAAAAATAAAATACAATAAAAATGCATTCTGGATAGCTTTTTTCACTTCACTCAATCATAAATATCTTCATCAATAGGGAGATATTTGAAAAATCAAACCCAAATTTATTCAGTTACCATAAGTCTACAACAAGGTACAAGAAAAATGTGAAAGCTCCAAGTGATTTTGGTTGAATTTGACAAAGTTAATGGGTCACTTTTTATAACAAATACCATATGGTCCCTATAAATCAAACTTTAGTAAAAAAAAAAAAAATAATTAATTTGATTGGTAATAATCCCACAATACAGTCAATAGATAGACCAAAGATGCAATTCCGAAGGAAAAAAAAGGTCAGGACAGGCATAACTCGAGTATAAAAATGAAACAAATAAGTTAGACTAGTTCAAATGTGCAGGCTCATAATAATGGATTTGGGTTGATGTGAAAAGTCAAGCATGCACAAGACGAGATTTTAATTCATCCAGAAGTGACTTTTTCTTGAAATGTTTGGAAAAGGTGTAATTTAGAACCTAGGTATGAAAAGGGTATATGACTTCTAAATAAGCCCTGAATATCAGGTTTAGTGCACAAGCAGTGACTGTCAGACTGGTAGGTTGTTTTGTTTTGCTTCTGGTATGTTCCCACCACAGTGTCTACAGGATATCCTCTGCTTTGGCTCAAACAATAACAGCTTTATATCTACAGCGTCATTGGTAGGAATTGAATATCAATACAGGAATGATTTAGTAAAAATATATTAGCAAAACAAGATATAATATGTTAGAGTCGTCATTCTCATAATAGCAACAAGTTCTTTAAATACCATCATTAGAATCTTACTAAAAAATAGCCAAGTGATTTTGATAAGAATATGATGAGAACAATTTGATAAGAGCATTATGTGAATCTTAATTTAATATTCATGTAATTATGTCTTTTATCTATACACCGTTGGGAAAGATTTTTCTTTATTATTCAATCACTACCAGAGACCCTCAAACTGAACATTTATTGATAATTTCCGTGTATTTCATGATTCTTGTTCTTTGCATTGTTAGAAATAGGTAAAAAAAAAACAGAGGTCAATAGCATTTCCCATACTTGTACATATATATACTAGATATACATGTATGGTTTAATTGGTTAACCTGTCGGGTTCATGTATGTTTGTATTCCAACCTGTATTGCAGGGCAGGAACTGATAACAGACACGAAATAGATAGCTATTTATCACTAGAACATGAACTTAAACTTGACCCTTGGTGGGAACAAAAAATCACATCAACATGTGAAATATATCTTGCGGCTTCCTCTGTGGGCAGGAGCTCTGGGTTGGGCATGTGAGATATAGGTTACACTAGGAATGTCAAATATTTTCAAAGTGTCAAGCTTTCTTCCAAAAGGCGCTATATCCACTTTTCAACTTTCGAGGAAAACAGGTCTCTTTGCCCAACTTTGTACACGTGCCTATGGGAATATGAAAATTTAACTTTCGATATTTTCAGTGAGTAATTTGTTGCAAACATAATGTGGAATCCAAGATAGCTACGTATCTTATACATGTAGATATAGCGATAACTAAATTTGTATGGAAAGTGGATTTAGTGCATTTTGGAACTGAGCTCTTCAGATTATGAAGTATGACAAGCAATTTCATCTGGGATGATGTACTTGTATATTGGATGGATGTAAATGATTAGATCTTGTAAAATTCCCATTCTTTTGAAACCTTGTGAATCAACACAACATTTATATTAAGCTGGCTTGTATTATTACTATTTTAAATAAGGCATTTCAGTCCGTAACGTGTGTTTGTACACATAATACAGGGCTTTTGGGGGTTACAGCGTCTAGTACACGTCAACAAGGTATCAATTCTTGCAAGAATAACAGAAATTCCTTTTCAAAGAAGATATGATTTCAGAAGAACTGTCCATTTATAAAATTGCACCATGTTTCATATATTCAGTCCATGTAGAGCTCATTTCACTTTTGGCATTTGACAGTATGATGACAAGTCCATTTTCAGACAATAACATCCCGTTACGCTTGTTACCAAAGCCGATGATGTTTCATAATAATCTCAACAGCAAAAAATCCTGGAAAAATGAAAAAGGTCTCTGCATGAAGACTTGGTAAACATTCTAGCAATAACAATACCAATTTGCTGGGTATTTTTCTTGCATGGGGTATTCAACTTGGATTGCCCTTGATGGAATCACATTTCATATGTCGAGCTGACAAAATCTGATATACATATATGATTCAAGTTTAGGAATCTACTCTATTCCCCCTCTCAAGGCCATCCAATACATATATCCGCGGCATATCACACGCAACATCAAGGTGTGCGATTGGCTCTGATAATGGCTTAAATTTCACTTATGATTTTTCTAATCATCCCGTGCTAGACGTCTTGATGAATTAATACGGGTAATGTACACCGTTGTGAGAGGAGAGATATCGCTCTTGAAATAATTTTTATCTAGTCTCTGGCATATTCATATCTCAGATCGAGGCAGAGCGAGACACGAGACTCTAGGCCGTCCCTGAGCCCAGACACGACCGCTTTTCTCACCCTTCATGGAATAATCTTTATAAAGACTTAGGATATTTAAAAAATATCTATAAGGCAAATTAAGTGTGATGCCAGACACTACACCGCACCTGAACCACGACCGACCCATTTTACATCATGAAACTGAAGATTACATTTTGTATAATAATTCTCATGAATAGTCTTGGGATATTATATGTTCATCTATGAGCAAGTTCTAGAATGTCTCTGAATCTAGACAAACCTCCTTTCACATCATACAAATCATTATACAGACCTGTGATATTTTAAAACGATCCTTTCAATCCCTGGCTCATTCTCTTTCTAGATTTTGAAATCCCAATAAAGGTAATTCAGGACACACCATGTTCCCTTAGGCAACGGGTTAATATTAATATCAAGAAGACAGAAATAAAAGAAGACCAAGGAGGTTCAAGGAGGTTCTCCTTGTCCCCCTTGAGAAGACACTAGTCTCTCCATGAGGAACAGCCGAACAAATCTGCTAGCTCCCATACTAGACAGGTGTATTTGGTGGCCTAAATAATGATATTTAAATGTGTGCTTTTGAAACAATCATGTTTGTCTCTGAATATAAAAACTAGATGATTGTCATAAATAACATACCTGCCAACATTTGAAAATAAAAAATCTTACTCTCATGTGAGCGAAGTGCACATCACGTGCGCGAAGCGCGAAGTCCTTTGCAGCCGGGGTCCAGCTCTAGGGTTCTAGATGCTCTCTTGTACTATCTTAGCCTTATTTTTTAACATATGACCACTCTGAATGAGCAATACTTCAATGATAAAGATCATAAAGATCAAAAAGCAAAGAAATTTGTTTTTCTTTTTTCTTTCTTTTTTCTTTTTTTTCCTGACGTAAAAATCCTACTGTTCCGATTTTTCACCCTTTTTTGAGGAAAAAATCGGAACAAATCCGACAAAATCGGACTGGTTGGCAGGTATGAAATAAGAAAGAAAAAAACATAAGAGCCTCCATTAAGAGCAACCTCACAAACCTGCTACTCACATATTAGACAAGTGTAGGCTACTTAGTGGCCTAAATACTGAGATCCCAACTAATGCTTTCAATTTGAAACAATAGTATACATAGTCTCCGGATACTCAAAGAAGACGCTCATTACAAAAATAAAACAAAAACACCAGTTTGCTATAAAATCGCCTACTAGACAAGCATTTTTTGGAAAACCTAAATATTGACATTTAAATTGTTTGCTTTGGAAACAATTATTACAGTCTCTGGATATAGGAAACGATTATTACAAACAAATAACAGACAATACCAGTCTGGGATTGTTATGAACAACCAGACAAATCTCCTACAAAGCTGGCTACTAGACAGGTATTATTAGGTGGACCTAAATTTTGAAATTCAAATTGGCGTTTCGGAACAACATTTGTTGTCTCTTGATATTCATATCCAGAAGGCAGTCATTAAAACAGAAAGAAAAGAAACACCGCACGCACCATTTTCTCCATTAAGAATAACGCCACAATCCCCTGAATTCTAGACAGGCGTCATAACCACTCCATGTTGAGATTGTTCGATGATTAGGGCTTCTCTTTTACGATACGTTCTTATCCGCCCAGTGGCAGTGCCAGCGGTTACTGCTTCACATTGAGCCACGGCGACGTGAAATTCAACTCTATAGGCGAGAGCGGGTAATATCTCCCAAACCATTAGACTGTCTATGCGCCAGAGGCGATGCCCAGGGTAATAGGCCAATAAGCACTACCATCAGGGATTGATTTCACCAGGCTACAATCTCTTACGCATTATTAATAATTACAGCTCTTTTCATTTCACACATTGTAACACATTGCATCCCAGTGAAAAGAAGAAAACAAATCATGGGGTTTGGGTGACCGTGACATAGCCCTCCCCCTCCCCCCCCCCCCCCCCTAAATGCGTAAAACTGCCTCCTAAAATCATAAAGAGCCCCCCATGAAATGGAAAACAATTTTTCAGAGTGCTCGTTCCCGGGAATGCCTGAAGGCTTTAGAGGCATCCCTCAGATTTGTAATTCTACTTCTACTATGTTTCCTAAATTGTAAATATAAAAATACGGAAAAAGAAAACTTTGTCAGAGGAGAAAGGCTGCTATAAAGGCACTTGTTGTATCATGTTTAGTTTGGGAGTACTGAAGAAATACATTTCAGCTCTTATCAATTGTGATTAATAGTCCCAAAATTAGAAATAATCATTATCTGAGGATAAATATGGCATGCCATGAAAGAATGCAGAACTTAATGTATTTTCAAAAAATCGACAGCCTACCATTCTGAGTTTCATTAAATAAAGTGCAGGTTTATTCTTTCGGGGGGAGGGGGGGGCTCAGGGGGGGGGGGGGGCTGGGCTCAATTAAAATATTGTTGAATCCAAATAGAAACAACATAAACGTGAAAAAGGGTGAATATTAACCCCTTAAGGACTGGTCCAGAAAATACTCCAGCTGGGGTCTAGATGGAGAATATATATTATAGCAAAATCAGTCAGTCCTGAATGGGTTAAATTTATATTCACCCATAAAAGCTCATAAATCACACCCATGTAAAAAAAAAAAATGTATGGTTTTTTTTAAACAGCGAATGTATTTTTTAAGATCACATAAACTGCAATTTAAGCATGCAGTATTAGAAATAATCAAAGATTTATAGCATTTGTACAGTGCAATACATTAGAGGAAGGCCATGATATTCATTAAAATGTAAACAACATTGAAATTGCACATTCATGTAACAGTAATTACTCTGGTGGCAATGGAAACTTTTCAAAACAAACAGAAAACACTCCAAAGCATGTGAACACACACAATGTAATCCCATTGAAGACGTCTTGAATACGTACATTCTCAATAGACACTAGCTGGAGTGTTTCAGGGAACATATATGTCCTGAATTGGTTAAGCAAAATGGAGGTTTGTTTTAATAGAAAACTGAAAACTGTTCTAACTTCTAACATGATCACCTAAAGATGGTAGTTTGTACTTTCTTTATAGGGCGATTAAACAGGGCTATTATTATTGCATTAGGGCATCAAAATTGCAAATGTGATACAAAGTTGTTTTGATGGCCAATTGAATGGCATAATATACACACTAAACACTCATGAAATGTATTTTAAGCATTATATATCACTTTTCTGGACAAAGAAATAAAAGAGAATATTATAATGCATGAAAGCGATTACAGGTAAATGGTAACATAATGATCAGTAATGTGTTTATTACGACAAACCTTTATTTCCCTTGAACACTTTAGAATGGTGATTAAAAAGTGTCATTATAATCCTAAAAGTGTCATTATAATCCTAAAAGTGTCATTATAATCCTTCAAGTACACGGAAACAACATCAATTTGCAAATTATTTTTTTGGTGGCGAACGAACGTTCATAACAGACACTAATGAAGCACCCTTCACAAATACCTTGACAGTTTACACACAAGAACAACAAAAACTTCATACAAAGCAAAACAAGAAGAAAGAAGCTGCATAAAAGTGATTACAAGAAATTAACTACAGAGAGAATGTCAGTGTTTTGGGTACATTGAATACAAAGGAGATATTATTTTCCCTGAACAAAAAAAAACTGTCAAACAACATTAAAATTGATAATGTGTTACTAAATGTGACAATCATTTCACTGGGGAGCAAGCTATCCTGGGAAGGCGCCGTTTCATATCCAAACTAAGTTCTCCCGCGTATACCTTTGTTTATATTCTTGTGAAACCCGATGATATATTCCCTTGAAATGAATAGTAGCCGTATATACATGCATTTGCATACTACATGAGCAGATACCTCCCCCATCCATGCTACCCCCCCCCCCCGATAATTTGTATTAAATTAGATACAGTACACTATGTTCATGTTCTTGCTAATATAGTATAGCTTCGCCGCTGCCCCCCCCCCCCCCCCTCCCCATTACTCCAATTGCCTGCATGACACATAACCCGTCGTGTCCCCTAAACAATTCATTTCCAAACTAAGTTATCCCGCATATGCATTTTTTCATTGGTAAACCCGATGATATATTCCTTTGAAGGGAATAGAAGCCGTCTATACATGCATTGCAAAATAAATGAGCAGATACCTCCCCCATCAATTCTACCCCCACCCATCGGCGTCTCCTCTGGTACACCGTACTGCATGGGGTACTAAAAGCTACATCTTACCACAAGCTGGCGCAATTGTAGTATCGTGTACGGTAGGGCCCAGAGACGATGGTCAGCCTGTCAGTGAGCTATGCAAATAAACTACGGTTCGGTGGGGTGATTAAGATGACTCTGTGAGTACAGGCATGGAGCATACTACCTGAGTGGTATATAAGCGCAGCTAAGTTGAAGTTGTCGCAATTTTGTCGTAGATGCCCTTGCAAACACGATGCCAAACGGCAATAGCGATCATAACCATACCATCCGCGTAATATATATATTGATATTGATCAAAACATGGGTAGTTTCGCAACGTGTAAAATTTAGTGGGGTTTCTCAATATATATCTTGCTTTATCAACTCCGTTTTATATTCGTCGAATAAAGTTGCGGCAGTAAATCGTTAGTCAATGCTCGGCGTCGTAAACAGGCAATTGCCATTGCTGACTTTCCCTTTTCTTCTATCTGGACGACGACCACGGGGCGGGAGTGACTCGGGAATGCCTTATTGTCCTCCGCAAAACGTATATCCTTCGATCGCGACGGTCGGGGAGTCGCCGAATCCTCGGGGTGAGGATATCTTGAGTGGGACATGATTCGAGGGGTTGAAGCTTACCGTATTAATATAATAGACAATACAAGTACATGAATGATGAGAGTTATATATATACTACCCATGAAAGTATGCATTTTAATATCAAATTATTCCCTGGAATATATTACTTTGTTACTCTTTGGAAGAAACTGGCAGTCAAAATTAGTTAATGTAATGTTTCCCTCTTCTTTTTTCAATTTGACAAAATTAATCATTTCCATTAGTATTTAAAGCTTACACATAAACGTCAAACCGTCTTAGTAGTCACCTGTCTATAGCAGCCAACCTTCCTATAGTAAGCACCAAATGTGATCCTCTTCAGATAAAAACAATGAAGGAACCTGTCTATATAGAGGTCACGAATCTACCATGGCCACCTTTCTTGTTTCCTTATTTTGGTAGCCACTATTCACATGTTTGACTATAAATGTAGGTGGATTTGGACCAATTAAAAACGGCAAGGTAAAACATAATCCCTCCTTTCATGTCCATTTATACGGAGAAAATGCATCTTAGATCTCACAGTTAAAAAGTTCAAACCCTGCTTTATGTACACAAGCAACTAACCACATTGATAAGGGACTGGGACCCATGGAATATTAATGAATCATTTATTATACATGAAACGCTTGATATAGGCACCCAAAGACAAGGAGAGCATTTGTGTCTGTCTGACAGGGTGAAAGAGAGAAAGAGAGAAACATTTAAAGATCATACAGAGAAAATAATAAAAGAGCAGAAAAACTTTAAACTGCAAATATAAAGACTATTTATGTGTGTGTTTATGTGTATTTATGTAAAAAGGAAAAAAAAGGAAAGAAAGAAACATTCACAGATAATACAAAGAAAATAATTAAAGGCGAAAATGTGGAAAAATACACACAGAAAGACGAATTATGTGTGTTATTATGTAAATGTGTGCATGGTTGTTTGTATGTATGTTTGTTTGTTTGTTTGTCTGTGTGTATGTTTGTGTGTGTATTTGTGCTGTGCTATGTTGCATTGAGCTTTGTGTGTATGTGGATGATTGCATGTGGGAATAGGTGAAAGAAAGACAGAAATATACACAGACATGGCAAGATGATACAGAAGTAAAAGAAACAAGACAGTTGAGGTACATATAGAGAATGATATATAGAAAGAGAGAGGGAGGGGAGGAGAGGGGGTTATGATTGTATCTGGAACCAGATGTACTTTGCTACACTATTATTCATCTCTGTTTCACGTGTATTTACCCAACACAAGAATACTGTTCAAACAGATGAGATCGAGAAAGAAAGAAAAAACAAATATAACAAAAGAGAGAAGGATAGTTGGAGAAGGAAAACAACCTTTAATATTAAAGAGGTTCAAGAAAAAGTGTGTGTGTGTGTGTGTCAAAAATAGGTGTAATTGAGTAAATATGAACTTTAATATTGATCTCAGTTGTACAGCCTCCACACACGACAACAAAAATGATAAGAAAGAGAGGGAGAGAGATGGATAGACTGAGGGGGAGAGGGGTAGAAAAAACATCCAGGGTGAAGGGAGAGGGAGGGGCAGATAGAAGGCGAGGGGAGAGAGAAAGAGAGAAGGAAGAGTTGCCAATTTGTATATTTATAGTGGGTAGGGAAGATTCTCTTTTAATTTCTTAGTTAAAATGCATTGGATGGATTGAATTCCCCTTCTCATGTTGACATGACATTCAAGTTGAATAGAGTCTAAAAAGCAGATGACGCTATGCATAGAACATAGCTAGCTCAACTACATCAGATACCCAGTTGTCTATCAATATCCATTTGTCTAATGATGCTATGCATAGAACATAGCTAGCTCAACTACATCATATACCCAGTTGTCTATCAATATCCATTTGTCTAATGATGCCATGCATAGAACATAGCTAGCTCAACTACATCAGATACCCAGTTGTCTATCAATATCCATTTGTCTAATGATGCTATGCATAGAGCATAGCTAGCTCAACTACATCAGATACCCAGTTGTCTATCAATATCCATTTGTCTAATGATGCTATGCATAGAGCATAGCTAGCTCAACTACATCAGATGTACCCAGTTGTCTATCAATATCCATTTGTCTATTAATGATGCTATGCATAGAGCATAGCTAGCTCAACTACATCAGATACCCAGTTGTCTATCAATATCCATTCGTCTAATAATGCTATGCATAGAGCATAGCAAGCTAAACTACATCAGATACCCAGTTGTCTATCAATATCCATTTGTCTAATGATGCTATGCATAGAGCATAGCTAGCTCAACTACATCAGATATACCCAGTTATCTATCAATATCCATTTGTCTAATGATGCTATGCATAGAACATAGCTAGCTCAACTACATCAGATACCCAGTTGTCTTATCAATATCCATTTGTCTAATGATGCTATGCATAGAACATAGCTAGCTCAACTACATCAGATACCCAGTTGTCTTATCAATATCCATTTGTCTAATGATGCTATGCATAGAACATAGCTAGCTCAACTACATCAGATACCCAGTTGTCTATCAATATCCATTTGTCTAATGATGCTATGCATAGAACATAGCTAGCTCAACTACATCAGATACCCAGTTGTCTTATCAATATCCATTTGTCTAATGATGCTATGCATAGAACATAGCTAGCTCAACTACATCAGATACCCAGTTGTCTTATCAATATCCATTTGTCTAATGATGCTATGCATAGAACATAGCTAGCTCAACTACATCAGATACCCAGTTGTCTTATCAATATCCATTTGTCTAATGATGCTATGCATAGAACATAGCTAGCTCAACTACATCAGATACCCAGTTGTCTTATCAATATCCATTTGTCTAATGATGCTATGCATAGAACATAGCTAGCTCAACTACATCAGATACCCAGTTGTCTTATCAATATCCATTCGTCTAATGATCAAAAACAACTCTGCAAATCCAATGCCGATTACCGATAGGAAGAATTAGGTATTATGAATGACTTTTCCTTCGTACACAAATTTATTACCGCGACACCTACAACAAATCAAACGGAGCAAGAAAGACTGTGAGTGTGGAGGGGAGATATAAAGAGAAAGAATGAGAAAGAGAAAAAGCAAAGAGTTTGCCCACTCATGTTGGAGAGAGAAAGCTAGATGAAGGCAGACGAAGAACTACAATTTCATTTTGGGTTTCCACGGTTCTAGCACCAGGTGTAATTGGGTAAACATGAAATTATCCACCTCTGCCATTCATTGCCTCTCACACCTGAGCGCTAGGCAAACGGCTGTGATGACGGTGAACAAACATACAGCAAAGAGGCACCCTCCACCCCCATCAGATATTCCCTCGATTATTTACTTGTCAAATATTCATCCGATTCCTTCCTTTTTTCATCATTTTTTTTTTTTTTGTATCACAGAAAAGGGATAACTTAATGTCTCCCCCCCCCCCCCCCCATAACACAGAGAGGAAAATGGCACACCGCTTCCATGAGACATTTCCTCTTTTCGTCGCTATTATTTACTTGTCAAATATTCATCTGATTCCTTCCTTCTTTTTTTTTGTATCACATTTATATTTTGTCTTTGTATCACAGAAAAGGGTTAACTTCATGTCTGCCCTCCCCCCCCCCCCCCCCCTATCCAAGAACAAATAGAGGAAATGGCTGCCACCCCATTAGATATTTCCTCATTACATCTCTATTATTTAATTGTCCAAAAGTCATCTGACTCACTGTATTAGCTCATTATAACACAGAAAAGCACAAGATCCATGCTGACCCTCCCCCCCCCCCCCCCCCCCCGCCTCCACACACACACATCTACAAGAGAACAAGCAAACAGAAAATGATACACCATCCCTTGAGTATGCCATCATTCCGTCTCTATTATTTACTTGGTAAATATTCATCTCATCCTTTCATTACTTTCATTTTGTCAACATTATATAAAGCACCCTATATCACATATAAGGACTAACCTAATGTCGCCCCCATCCCCAGCTAACAAACAGAGAAAAAAATATCACATCATCCCTCATATTTTCACTCATTTTGCTCATCAAGTTTTTCCTATTATTTCCTCTTTAAACATTCATCCAGTTCCCTCACTTCATGAGAACACAGCCAAGCACAAATTCAAAGGCCCGTATTCACAAAGGAGGTTTGTAGGAGGTAACAAGTACAAACCATGGTTTATCCATGGTCTACATAGATTATGGAGTGCCATTTGTAAACTGATGGAGAAAGAATGTAAACTCCTTACTTGTAATAACAATGTTGATGGTACACATTTACAAAATGCACCAAATAAATGTTTGTCTTCTCACATGGTGAAATTTGCTGGTTAGCAAGCACCAACAGTCATATCATTATAAATTATAAATTGTTTTACTTGTGTACGAGCAGCGCTCCATAGATGTAGACCATGGATAAACCATGGTTTGTACAAACCTCCTACAAACCTCCTTTGTGAATACGGGCCATTGTCTGCAAACCTGTTATCACTATCTGTAGGATACGTTTTAGACCTGAAGAGAGGTTTTTTCAGCCGTTCAAGACTGATGGAATTTGCTATAACATGGATTCTCCCTAGACCAGAGCCCGAGTATTTTCAGGACCAGTTCTGAACGGGTTAAAAGCATTGATAGAAATAAAAACTTACCTGTGTTTGGGTGTCTCCTTTCGGTAGGTGTGGAGGTGAAATACCACTGATACTGATGCACTCGGCGGTATCATAGGCCAACCAACGGTCGGGGGTGTCTGGGTTAGGACACTCAGCGTACCTTGTACATCTGTTGAGAGAAACATCAACAAAATATATCATAAATGATTTTTACATATTAAGGCAAGATGTTCGCTTTGGTAGATGTTTGGGTGGAATGCCACTGATATTGATCCACTTGGCACTCAGCAGTATTATAGGCCAACCTACGTTTAGGGGCACCCAGGTTATAACGCTCCCTGTATCTTATAACACCTGTGGAGAGAAACATAAATAAAACATTTATTTTAATACCAATCTTTAATAAACGCTCATGGCAAATGATGCCTTTGTTTATGTTTAGGTAAAACTCTACTGATACTGATGCACTTGGCAGTATTATAGGCCAACCAAAGGTCGGGGTAAGGGTTAGAACACTCAGCGTACCTTGTACACCTGTTGTGAGAAACTAAAAAATGCATGTAAAATATTAATCTTTAATAAATGTTCATGGCAAATCCTGCCTTTATTTAATAGATGTTTAGGTAAAATACCCCTGATGATAATGAATTCCCCACTGAGTAGTATCAAAGGGCAACCATTGCTAGGTGCGCCCGCCCGGGTTAGATAACACTTCCCGTGCCTCGTTCACCTGAGACCAGAAACATTGATCATGAAGACATTTAACCTTGTCACTTCTAATATAAAGTAATAACCCAATTGATATTATCTTTAACCCCTTAAACACTACTTGATTTTGGTATAACATGCATTCACCATAGATCCCAGCCCAAGTGTCTTGGGGGGGGGGGGGGACCAGTCCTGAATGGGTTAAAGGGATCTAGTAACTTTGTTGACATGTGCAAAAAGTGATGAATGGTTGATGCAATGTATATTGTTGTTAAATTGAAAATGTCAAGTCAAATGGACATTGTATGGCCAAGTAATGAGCGAAAATGCAAAGTGATATTCAGTAACTCACTGCACTCACTTTGTACACGGAAGAAAAACTCGCCCAGAGTTTTTCTTATCTGAATACTTCAATCATACATATCTTTGTAACGAAAGGGAAATTTGCAAAACCGAAACCTGTCCCATGATTTTATTGTTAATACGAATACAACAAGGTAAGGGAACCGCTGGAATTAAAACTTTATTTTGAGGATTTGGACAATGTTACTTAGTCCCTTTAAAGGTACGTTGAAGTCAAATTGAAGTCAAGGCACTGTAGAGGATTTGTTACCAGAGAGACATTGCATCTGTATGGGTAACATTGCTTTGATTAATACAGGTAATATAAACACATGACAATGTATATCTCAGGCATGCTAGACTCAATCTATTATTCTTTCTAGTGATTCTTATCAAATTACATTTGGGTGTGATCTTTCCTCTGAGTCTCTATGATCATCTTTAAATGTTAATGATGGTAAATGATATATATGTGTATACCTTTTGTGACTAAACAATTGCATTTGTGACCAAATTCTAAAAATCAATTTGAAGTATTTTATTAAAGCCATCCACTGTTTTAGTTTGTATGTTATGTTTGATGTGAGATGAGCAACTGATACCAACCGTCTCTAATGACAAACCTTTCATGTCATAGCTCTTTTTCTGACATCAAGAGTTTTAATTTCCTTGCACATCCCAGTAAATTATCTCTGAATTTACATTCCGTCCTGGCAGTGAAATCGACAAGTACGATCTGATGGAATCAGGGCTCTACTGGTATTTGTGAACAATCTATAACTACTTGCAAATGATATCTTACATCATACCTATCGTTGCCCACTTTGCTGACTTTTCATTCCCTGCTCACCAAAGACAAACATTCAATATATGTAAGTTTTGTTTGTCTTTCGTTTGGCAAGGGGGCTTCAATTTCGTGGCGAGCGAAAGTTTTAATTTCCCTGCGCATCCCTGCAAATGAAACGAAGGAACCCAACGACTCCTGGCTGTGGTGGCATTCAGGGGCTGTGAAACCCAAACTGGCTCTGCTAATTGATGGAAGGTTTCACTTTCGGCCGGCCCCAATACCACCAGCTAAATGCGTCCAAAGTGACAAGTGTAATCCATCCTATCCCAGCATGCTTCACCACGCTATCCATTATGGGGGAGTCTTTCAGACGGGGCAAAAACGACTCTTCCGCGATCTGGATCGCGAAAGAGCTTGAGTTTCATTCTCTTCACGCAAGTCAGAGGACAGAGTAAAAAGACTTTTATGAAAGGTGAAAGTGAAATTAAGATCTTAGTTTCCTAATCGTATGGTAAAAATTCACTTTAATTGCGACCATGCGTAAAATAATCATGACTGCGATCGCTTTGTTTTAATCGTCTGAACGGCTTCGTTCCATTTTCTCCCAGATGTAATTCACTAGTCTGTGGTCAAGGCCCTACATGTCTTGTCAGCTTCAATCTTTCATAACATCCATCAAGACACAAGTTCAAGATAAGGCTAGATTCCATCTAAAGCTCATGTAAAAGTTAATGTATGTAATGTAGCTGTACATCACTGATTCTACATGTATATTTGTGAATATTTGTTATAAAATTTGTAATCAAAGTTAATTATAAATGAATGTGTCCTTTCTTCTAATGGTGTGTGAACGTGTTGATTGGACATACATATAATTCAATTCAAGATTCATTTGTGCAACTAAATGGGAAATCATTTTAGGTTCACAGGGATTTTACATATATATGAAGAAAAATATTGTTCACCTTTACTACTCAGTCATCAAATTTAATTAACAAATGTATCCTAACTGTGATTGATGTGTGATTTTGTTGATGAGGCATACTATCATACAATGTAATTGAGTATATCTCTTAAATTTAAAAGACTATCTGGCAAATACTGGGAAAGGGGTAAAAGAAAGACTTGCAATCACAAAAATGGCACATTTGCTTTTTGGAGGGTAGTTCTAAACGCGAATCCCCCCGAGGTCTGAAACAGATCCGTCAATGTCTAGAGCAAGCGAATTCCATGAATGGCATTAAGCCCAACACCCATTCATGATGCATCGATTCAATTTAATGGCTCTAGCTAAGACTTTTGGTAAACAATGGCAACAAAATAAGCCTTAATTGTTTAAATTTTACTTTTTACAAAAGTAAAATACAAAGGAATTTTATAATAAAAAAAATAATAATAATCTAACTAAAAATGTCTTGAGGCAGGTATTACTGGATGAAAAAAACATTGAAAATGATATTCCTTACAACAATTTTTTAAAGGGGTGTTGGACTGTTGGACCCCTCATATATGTAAACAAAGTTGGAATAAAACAATACATCTGCATACACATCCTGTCAAAATAATCAACGGGCTGAAAATGAGGCCATTTATGAAGACAAACAAATCCGTCTTCTATTCAAATACCGAGAATGGTGTGAGGAAAAACAAGAAGAACTGCAATTACCTCCGCATTGCATGCGGTGGCTGAGAAAAGCAGATATTTATTAGTTTATCCGCAGAGGTGCAAAGTTTTTATCAAAATAATCACAAAATGAAATCCCATGCATCTTTTTCCCCCCTCTTTCTTTTCTCCCACGGGGGCCCTAATATATTGATCGACTGAGATATGAAAAGATGTTATATATGGTTGAAGAAATGAATTGTAAACTTAGGCTCCAGCCAAAGCCCCTTTTATATTTCTTCTTAATAAATTCCATGTTTCATAAATGCAATTGATAGAGCAGGCCGATGCACAATTACTGAAAGATTCTCTCCGAAAATGGTTTGAATTGCACAAATAAATATTAATTTTCTCCTATGCATTACACAATTACAGAGTCAAATGAGAAGGTAAAGTTATGCAGAAGGAAAGAGGGATGTGATTGAGACTACTTAACAATGTTCTGGTGAGACTTCTCTCAAATTCCAATATTGATGAATTGATTTTTCATAAGTTGCAGGAGGACGGTTGGGTCCTGCCGAGATATGAAATTACATCTGTGCAGACAGCGAAATGAAAATCATCTTTTTCTTTTTTAACATTGTGTATAAAGCAAAGAAAACAAAGAGCAAGTTTTTTTGTTTTACTTCGTTTCTTCTGGCAACTGCATTTTCACATTCTAAACTTTATGCAAGAGTATTTTTGTTTATCGTCGAAACAAGTTACGTATAGGTGTAGTTAAATTAACACATTAATACTTTCTTTCAATGTTTACAGATGTTTATCTTAAATGTGTGTTTATCTGTGTTGGCAGATTTTGTATGAAGCTGTCATAATTCTTTCATCTCAT
This sequence comes from Echinarachnius parma, assembly GCA_037951105.1. Taxonomy (NCBI): domain Eukaryota; kingdom Metazoa; phylum Echinodermata; class Echinoidea; order Clypeasteroida; family Echinarachniidae; genus Echinarachnius; species Echinarachnius parma. The sequence continues at coordinate 70,384 of JBAMJV010006842.1, read as the reverse complement.
AGTATACCTCACATAATTTTTTGAATGAATGATTTCAAGAAGACATTGAACAAAAAATTAACAAAATTCATGCATAATACAAGTACAAAATGTTGGCTAATTAGAAGACTACTTCACAAATGAATTATGAATTAATAAATGGATACATGAATTTATGATGGATGAATAAAGGGTAGATTACGAACTACATACAAATAAATTAAGTAATTTGATGAATAGTGAAATGAATCAATAAATCAATTAATTAATTTACAAATGTCTGCCAGTGACTGACTGAATGATCGGGCAAGTGAATGAATGAATGAAAGGTGAAATAAATGGTTGATAAAGAGCTACATTAAAACAAATTAATTAATTTAATGAATGGTGAAATGAGTCAATGAATCAATAAATCAATACACGTACATCTGCCAGATGACTGACTGACTGACTGAACGAGTAAATGAATGAATGAATGAGTCATGCAATCAATTCATTAATCAATCAATAATATTCTACCCACCTAGCTTCCAGGGTACACCAGCCACAGTAGGGATCACCGTCTCCTGCACCGCCAGATCCAATGCACTCGTCACACGTGGAGTACTGACCACAGCTTGCAACTGCCAATCGGTATAGCTATCAAAAAACAAAAACAAAATAAAATCATACTTATTAAAATATTCAAAGAAAGACAAATATCAAAACATGCACCATTTATGGGTTGTCATTTTCATACACATGATCTATAGATCCAATGCATTTGTAACACGTGGGGTGCTGGCTGCAGCTTGCAACTGCCAGTCGGTAAAAAGCCATCAGAGAGCAAAACAAAAGATGGAAAATTAAAGGAATGTTTAATGTCTTTTAAAAACAAAGAAAAAGTTAATGTGGTAATGTAAAATAACCACAATAAGAATTATAATATTGTGCTTCACCAGCTCCAATGCATACATTATATGAATATATAGAGAGAATATTGGCCACAAATGACTACTTCTAATGGATAAGCCTATCAAAGGAAGAAGGTAAATCATTGTTCTTATAATGCCTGCCATACACAAAGAAAATATCAAATATACACAATTTTAAACATCAATACTAAAACATTAAGCATCTAAAAGAAGAACAATGTGTGCAAAATAAAAAGTAAAACAGCAATTTACAAATGAATTTACTTTTTGCTCAAATACAATAATAACAGACAAAATCTACCCATCAAAGGAGAACAAAACACACAAAAAGGTAATATTAATGGATTGTACATTTGATAAGTGTTCTAAGAACCAAACAAAACAAATAAAAAATCTATAAATGCTATTAAAAAATAACCTCTTATATAAGAACATTTTTTGTTGAAAACTACTAAAAGCTTTAAAGTGAAAATATTTGAAAATCAATAAAGCTTTGAATTGTCAGACTGAGGAAAGAAAATATGAAATCAATTAAAGCCGTCTCAAAAGCAACCCTGAAAATATGATCGATCATACTTCCTTTCCCTCGGACCGCAATAAAAACTATCTAACGGACACAAACAAAGAAAGAAAAATATGATCGATCGCTGTACATTTCATTTCAACCTCATGCCTCTAAAAGTAACAAAAGACAAATAGAGATATTCCATTACATTTGATTTCACTTTCACTGACCTCATTCAAATGAATATAAAACACAGAGAAAATAAAGAAAAGAATCAATATCTTATTACATTTTATTCACACCTGCCACAGTGATATTTCCACCGTGAACCCTCCGAAAAACATATATGGTTTCATGGCACAAGAAACATATATATGGTTTCGTGCGACGGAATCGCATTGCCTGAAAGTGATACCGTACCATCATGCAGTCAGTATGCAAGGGTCACACTCACAACCGAAAGTGCAGAGGGAGAATTAAGAAAGAAATATTACTTTCTGCCTCTTTTTATACCGCCAGTTTGGTCTTAATCTTATTATACTTCTCAGTTCTTACGTGAGAACTGTTATTCATAACCACAACTTTTGTGAGAACTGATGTTCAGCCCTCTCCACATCACATGGTTGCCTGCGCTACGAAGAGTAATGTGATCAAACCTGTCTATAAAGACCACCCAAGGGAGACAGAAAAAAGATCTTGGTATAAAGCAGGTATTTTTTAATAGAAACAGGTTCATTTACATTGCTTTTTTAGGGACTCAAAGCGGGTCATAAGGAGGTGGTCTTTATTGGCAGGTGGTCACTAGAACAGGTTTTACTCTAATTTCATTTACTCTTCATAGCTTGGCATTAATGAAAAGGCAAGCAGAATTTATGCAACATCTGGGTAAGTATACAAGATGGACACTAAAATCCATTTACATCCTTAACAGAATAACAAAATATGATCATTTCAGTCGTAACTGGAAGAAGAACAAAATGAATTTCCCTCCCAAATGGTGTCTGTTCTTTGTGAAACATTGGTTCTGAGTTTTTAGGTGTGTGCATGTCTAGAGCAAAATATAAGCTAATTAATGCAGACAAGCCAAGCGCAAAGAATTCATTTTTTAGATAATATGATTAAGGCCAATACAAGCAAAATCCATTTAATGTTTAAGCCACAAAAGGGAAAAAGCTGGACCAGGTATAATCTGTTATAATTTGGTATGTTTTCAGCTGCTATGGATCACTGTGGACTGGCTGTCTGTTAAATAACACTGAATTGTTAACAGCATGGATGTACCGTACTTTATACAGGATTATCTGCACTTTAAAGCTTTCCAATTCAGCATTTCCCCAATTATTAAGTGAATAAAGGTGAATAACATGAATGGTAATTTAATTCCCAACAGAACAAAAATGAACATAATCCTCACATGTTGGTATACATTTTCTCTCTTTTAGAAATAGAAATATCACTGCTATGAGCTGTCCAATATATTTTCCACAGTGATTGACATGTGGATGATTGTTAATAATAATTTGGAAACATGATTCATTACCGTAATCATAAAGCGAACAAAAAAAGGATAGCATTTCATATGTTTTGGTCTGTCCTCTGTTGACTGGGAATGACACATTAGGGAGTATATTGGTGACCACCTCTAGCAAAATAAGGTTCTTGTCACAACAAAATGAGATCGCTATACTAATTGTAAGAACTCATCATTACCTTCCATTTGATATATATACACCAATCATGACATATTTTCAATAATCTGTATTATTATGGTCATTTACATTTCAAGTGTGAAAATTAATACATATTTTTCACTTCAAAAGCCAATTTCTGCAAATCATGAGTTGTGGACACAAGCTTGATTTTGTCAGAGTCGGTCAAATGTGACCCACTATAGCAAAACCAGACACTTGTCGGTAATTCATGTTTTGAAGAAATGGGCATTTTAAGTTCACACAATGTGTGTAAAAGACCTATGACTGTAAAATTGAAACAATCATATCTTCACCAATTATTGACCAATTAGTTAATACAAAGCATCAAATGAAAGCTTGTGATGAGGCCTTTCTAATGGTGTGGAAATCTACATTTTGATTTTTACCGACAAGTGCCGGGTTTTGCTATAGCCGGTCACATACATGTATATCACAAGTCAGCTATCAGTATCATGCTGCCGTCAGCATGATGGAGTGTGCTCAAGGGATTATTTGCACTTTTAGAGCTCCCTCATTCAAAATTAACCATAGTGGTTATAAAGTCAAAAATTAACAGTGCAAACATTTCATTCATATCTATCAAATACATGATTATCCTTTGATTTGGGTCTGTATAGTTCTCTATGATCCTATTGATCTTCGCAGAAAGAATTATAAACTTGCTATCAACCTAAAACCCTTTGATTTTGGTCTAAAATGAACTATCATATCTTTTCCTATTTATCTAATTCTGATCACCATAGTCGATGCAAGGTTCCATGTGCTAGCAGTGCCTACAAAATTATCCGTAGTAGATAAGGTTAGAAAAATAGCAGTGTGATAATTTCATTCCTTTGAAACGTGGTCTGTAATTCTCTATTCCTATTTATCTTCAGAGACAGAATTATACATTACAATTCTGCTATCACCGCAGTTAATGCAGTGCTTATATATATGGGATCACTGTTCGCCATGTGCTAGCAGTGCCTACAAAATTATCCATAGTAGAAAATTATAAGGTTAGAAAATATCATTTTGATAACTTCATATGTATTATCAGTCGATGGTATTATGATTATCCTTTGAGTAAGGTCAATAATTCTCTATTCCTATTGATCTTCTGGGACAGCATTATAATTCTGATATCACCGCAGTCAATGCAAGGTGTATGAGTGCTCATTTATGGGATCACTGTACATGTTTGCAATGTGCTAGCAGTGCCTACACAATGTGTCATAGTAGTAAATTATAAGGTTTTAAAATAGCAGTGTAACAATTTAATTCCTTTGAAAGTGATCTATAACTCTCTATTCCTATTTGTATTGATCTTCTGGGACAGAATTATAATTCTGATATCACCGAAGTCAATGTAAGGTGTATGAGTGCTCATATGGGATCACTGTGCATGTTTGCCATGTGCCAGCAGGGCCTACATCTGCTCTTAAGAGCTCTTCAATTCGATTACCTTCATTACTCGGAGCACCTTCAACTTTTGCACTTCTTTGCTCTTACGTTTAACCCTAACCCCCTCCATCTAGTATCCTTGCGGAGATGCAGACTGTACTTTTTGACAGCTGCTGTAAGATAATATGCCCCTGCATCCATCCATCCGTCCATCCGCTAACTCGGTCTCTTATTCTTACAGCAAGACGTCATTCCTCTTAAATCCTTCAGGACTAGTTAATGTTGGTATGACATGTGTTCTGCTGTGAGATAATATGCCCTTACATCCATCCATCCCAGCGAAAAAATTAATATTTTTATTTCGAGGGCTACTTTTCCAACTTTCGGGGGCTACTTTTATCATCTCGGGGGCTACAAATTTCCGGGCTCTTTTTCGAATTTCAGGGGTTACTATTAAGTTCTAATGCTGTAAGTGATCATCTGATAAGCATTTGATCACGATCCAAACAGAAAATCCCAAAATAAATCCAAAAAATTAACGGGGGCTACTTTTTTTTTTCGGGGGCTCTTTTGTGCATTTCGGGGGCGAATTCGCCCGCCGCCCCCGAGTATTTTTTTTCGCTGATCCATCCATCCATCCATCCCTCCGCCAACTCCGTCTCTAATTCTTACAGCAAGACTTCCTTCTTCTTACTCCCTTGTCTGCAAGATATTTCATTTTGCATAATACACTGGTCAGGTTCCCATGGTGAATAGGTTCACCCCTTTAATCCTAAATGTATTTGCTTTTGGTATGACATGCGTTCTTTATATACCCCTAACTTGAGTATTTTCGGCCCTGAATGGGTTTATAGTGGAAAAAGAGGTGTATTTCACACCGATGTCACCCTGCATCCTTTTGTTGTAAATTCTAAGAAGGAGATGAGATATTTTCATCTTTTTCTTCCCTCTTAGTAAAAAAAACGTTTTTTTCTGACATCTTAAATGCAATAATATGCTGTTGCATCCACCAATGCACCCCCCCCCCCGACTCCGTTTCTAATACTTTACACCAAGACATCTTTTCGCTTTATAAATAGATAAAAACCACTCACATGTAATCCAGCTGCCAGGCTGCATCCTTCAATACATTCTAAATTCTTCCAGTGAGATGAGTTATTTTCATCATTTATTTCCCTCGGTAAAAATGTACTTTCTTGACACCCAATGTAAAACAATACGCCCCTGCATCCACCATCCAACTCCATTTCTTTTTTCCTTCAACAAAATGAGTTAAAGCCTATAATATGTAGGCATTTTTCCAATTTTTTCCAAAAGTAGAAATGAATTTCTGACAGATGCAGTAAAAAAAAAAAACGTCCCTCCAAGCACACAGTCATCTAGCACACTCCATTTCTTACAGGTAGACAAATTAACTGTCACATTATTTCCCTCTAGAAAGTGTACGCTCCTTCCCGCTTCCAACTGGTTACAATTTACTTTATGATAGCATAGCCGATGCTAGAAACTAAGTCGGGCAAGTAAAACAAGATTTTTTCAAATTCTAGAGGCTGGAAACCTGAATTTTGGAGCCCTAAACAAAGAAACGCATTTATAAAAGGTCTGTTATAGAGTTATTATACAGGACCCACCAGGTTCCCATAAGCAATGGGTTAGATAAATACTATGCCCCCATCACCTCCCTTGATCCACTTTGATTCTAATCAGTCATTACAGATAGATTTATGAAAAGTTACTGATTTAGCATCGTTCCAGTGTCGGTTATCTGCCACTTCAAAAAGTACAGTTCAGTGGTGCATTTACCCCCAAATTGGGGGGGGGGGGGGGCGGAACAGGGCTCGACACTAGCACTTGCCCAACTGCCCAGGGCAAGTAAAAATGTACATCCGATCTGGGAACTAAATTACTGCTCAACTACGAGATAAAAATGTAATACATGTATATCTTTTGTCAAATCTTATCTAGAAGTGGGCAGGTAAATTTTCCTGTAGGGGCAAGTACAATTTGAAAGTTTATGATCTTACTTGCCCAAATGGGCCAGTATCAGAAAAACAATTAGTGTGAGGGGACTTGGGGAATGGATAATGTACACAAATAGATAGAGGAGCAAGTATGAAGACAGAGGGCTTCATACCAATCTCAGTGGAAGTAGTGGCTAGTAAAGAAATGATTTATCATCGTACATTGATTTATGAGACTTCAAATATACAAATGAACATGAACCTCTCACATGGCTCGTCATGATATATATTCAGATGGCCTGTTTTAATGTGGCATTTAATGCAATCATACCCAGCATGAAATATTGCCATCAAGGAAATCTCCCAAATGAATGTGTATGGAAGGGTGGTTTAGTCAAGTCAAGTCCTATAAGTAACTGGCCCCCCCACTTTAGGTACCGCAGTACATTGATTAAAGGGAAGTCAAATGATGGCAGCTTTCATCTATTCAATGAATAATCTTTGAATTCTGGGTTTGCATTCTCCATTTTTTCCCTCCATTTTCTGTAGTATTTTCGGGACTAGTCCTGAACGGGTTAAAAGGTACATGGCTTCTTGATTCCATGTTGGGAGCTGTAAACCAAGAAGAGCTCCCTTTTAAACCCTAAATACAACATTAAACTGCTCTAAGTGTACGCTGACTGATTTCCTTTTCAAACAAACACTCCCCATTTCTCGAATGTCATTTGAGTTCATTACTTTAATAAAAGGGATAGTAAAGTTTTGGTTGAATTGAATTTTAGTAACCAAAACCTGCAATAAAACATTTCGAACTAAACAAACGAATAGTTATAACTCGGGAGGTATAACAAATTACAAACAACTAAGTAAAAAGCCTGTTATCATTAAAAAAAGAGCCGTTAAAACACAAGAGGGTGCTCTCTAAAAATGCACTGGTTTCAATCATTTTTTAATTAAAAATTGTGCATGAGATGTTTTGTTAAAATAATGATTGAATAAAGAGATCATCAACAACTATTTAAAAACCTCTTTTGTAATTTTTTGAAAAGTGTAAGCATTTTATATTTTTTTCAACGGCTGGTTTTGATCAAACAAAGTTGATTTTGTCATTAAAATTGGTGCTCTTCCAAATTGTTACACTTCGTTTTTCATAACCTCACAAACAAATTATTTCTTGAAGCGCCCTCTATACCAAAACTGAACTACCCCTTTAATTCCTTGCCTTTACAATTTTAGAAATTTGAAAATGCAAAATTCATAAACAATTTCATTCAATTCACTATTTTTTTAGTGGATAGTTCACTGAATACACAGGAATGGGGGCGATCTATTGATGAAATTACAGTATACATGTACACACAGCTTTTCCCAATACAAGCAATCAACTTAAATAAGTCGATAATGACCAATTTGGAATCGGTAATGAACCCCATCGCTCGGACTTAATGCATCTCCCAGTTAATTCATTATCCCAAATATCTCTTGCATCGTTCTCGCATCGCATTCAGCATTCCCCCTGATTGTGACAATGCGTAATTGCCGCAGCACGATCCGTTCAATGGCGAGCTATTGACAACATATCTCACGCTTCATTTCACGGAGGGGCATTACACTTCCAAAGGGAGCTAGCGGACTGCGCTGCTGCCAATCGGAGGGATCCAGTCTGCTGGAAAATCATTCAGAACACCTGCGCGGTATGCAGGCATTTGTAAGCATTTGTGCAGTCAATACGCCAACTATTATTTCCAGTCAATATGCTGAAATTTTCCTCACTTCTTTTTGCTATTTGGATGGGGTTTTTTTTACAATTTTAATTCATGCGTGTACAGAATATCCAGTCATTTATGCTGAAATTATCCCTACTTTTTTTTTTTTTTATTTGTTTGTTTGCATCATGTACATAATAATATCTGCTTGGCTGCACCCTGTATACCCATCCCCTCTCTATAAAGATCTGTATTTCAGTAGTATTCGGTCGATTTAATCCACACAGTACTTTTAACCCATTCCCTACTAGATTTTGCAATGACCACGCATAAAGTTAATAAAGGACCCACCCAGGTTCCCATCTAGGCAATGGGTTACTTGTCAAACTTGAACTCGCAGGAAGGGACAGAATTCAAATTATGTATTGTGGGGGCTACTAATCAAGCTAGCAAACATTGAAATAGCACCCTGAAATTGTTTTTAATACATATAATTGTATTCAGGACAAAGTTTAAAGGGGGGTTCTTTCAAGATTGGGGGTGGGGCTCTTTTGGCATTATAGAGCTTAAATTCCTGGGGCCTGCAGTGACTATTTTTCAATAAAGATGAAATTATGCTGTGAATTGTGGACTTTGTACTGACAGGCAACATATTAGTATGAAAGAAGAATAATCACCCTTTTTCAATAGTTCAGCACATCTCTTACTATGAAGAAAACAAATCAACGTTGAAAAATAAATAGCCTAATAAATGCGGGAATTATGTATAAACTTTATTGAGTTGAGCTAGCGAGCCAATTTTACAACGTCAAAAGGTTAAAATAATGTAAGTATCATAGTGTAATATGATTTTGAATTTCACTTTTGGAATTGAAGCAATAAAAGACCCATTCAAAAGGTAATAAGCTAGTTAAAATTCATTTGGTGTTTATTTTCTTGTTGTATTTTAATGTTTCTAAACATTACACAAACATTTCCATAAAAAAGTGTAATCGTAGTGTAATTTGAATTTGAATTTTAGTTTCGGAATCTAAATTCTAAGCACTAAATGACCCATTAAAAAGGTAATTATAAGGTAATTATAAGGTAATTATAAAGGTAGTTATAAATTAAATTTATGTTTGCACTTTATTGTTCCTATATGTTTAACACAAACATTTCCCTCAAATTTTAATTTTCTTTTCTATTTTAATCAGGGCGGGTTAATTATATTTTCCTTTCATATCCGATTCAGGTTTAATAAAAAGGTAAAGGTTACACTCATTTAAACAGAGAAAGGACACACTATCAAGCAATTAACAAGACAATTATCGATGCCTTTGTAATCGTTAAACCTTTCTAAAACCACAAGTGAAAAATTATATAACCTTGCCACAAACTTGACATTAACCCATTCTAGGCCATTCAATTATGGAGTAACATGCATTCTTCATAGACCGCTCAACCCAACAGAGTACTTTGCAGGAAGTTTCTTGAATGCATTCAAATAATTACATTTTAACAAAGTGATAAATGCTGCAAATCTAATGATGGCCTAAAGATAAACATAAACGTTCTTTACAGGAACTTAGGGTTTACATTTAGGATTATGTGAAAATTCCTAATAGCACTACAGGGATTTTCCATCAATAAGCTGGTCTTTAAGTGATCTATTATCTGTTTAACCCGATCACTTCGAGATTCTAAAATCCCCATAGACTTTGTACTTGGCCCATCTGGTTCCCATAAGCAATGGGTTAAAAATGTTAACCCGACTAGGGTGAATCTCACCCCGATGTCGTCCGGATGTCGTCCTGATGTTATCCCGATTGGAGCTTCTTAATAGAAACAGTGTAGGATCTCATCCGGACATCAGGACGTCACCGCGACTATTTTTTTTTATTAAGAAGGGGTTTTAAAAGATATACATGTACCAATATAATTATTTCTTGAAGAGTTTCCTTGATGATGTATGATACAGTGCAGTTTCGTGGAATAGTTAACATAGCATTCAACATAGTTTTAAAAAAGTAAAAATGTTCCAGATGTTAGATATTATCACCTACTGCCCATTGACTTTTACTACAATCATGTAAGTATCTCCATAATTAGGGAGACATTTGAAAAATCAAAACTAATTTCATTCTTCTGTTACCATTTAGCCGAACAACAAGGTTACAAGAGAAGTGTGGAAGCTCACAGTAGTTTTGGTAGAATTTGACAAAGTTAGCGGATCACTTTAATTCAAGCAATAAGTACCTCGGAGGGTCCTTGCTAAGAGCTAATTTCCTCTGACAGTGATTTTGGCCCCGTGCTTATGGCAAGCCGTTTTAACATTTATTCCTATTTCTTGATATCAAGAATTCAATTCTTGATATCAAGAATTCGACTTCTTGATATCAAGAATTCATTTCTTGATATCAAGAATTCAATTATTGATATCAAGAATTACCATTGCTTTACAACAGAAAATCATTTCTTGATATCAAGAATTCATTTCTTGATATCAAGAAATCAATTCTTGATATCAAGAATTAATTTCTTGATATCAAGAATTCAATTCTTGATATCAAGAATTCATTTCTTGATATCAAGAATTCGAATTCTTGATATCAAGAATTCGAATTCTTGATATCAAGAAATAATTGTCTGTTGTTAACCAATGGTAAATCTTGATATCAAGAATTCAATTCTTGATATCAAGAATTCGATTTCTTGATATCAAGAATTCATTTTGTGATATCAAGAATTCGATTTCTTGATATCAAGAATTCATTTCTTGATATCAAGAATTCGAATTCTTGATATCAAGAATTCGATTTCTTGATATCAAGAATTAATTTCTTGATATCAAGAATTTATTTTTTGATATCAAGAATTCGATTTCTTGATATCAAGAAATCAATTCTTGATATCAAGAATTCATTTGGATATCGAGCTCAAAAGTAGTGGATAAATTCACAGTTGAATTCGAACACGAGAGTTGTGCAGGTATTCATTCTGATTTCGAACGCAAGATTTGAGCAGGATTACATTCTGATTTCGAACGCAAGATTTGAGCAGGATTACATTCTGATTTCGAACGCAAGATTTGAGCAGGATTACATTCTGATTTCGAACGCAAGATTTGAGCAGGATTACATTCTGATTTCGAACGCAAGATTTGAGCAAGATTACATTCTGATTTCGAACGCAAAAGTATTGCACGATTTCCTCCTGAGCGGTGCGGTGTCTAGTCCAGATTCAGGAAGTGCTTTGTGAACACACACCATGTACACACCGCCCTATACGACTCGCGCTAGAGCCTATTCACAAAACTGCCGCAGTCTCTAGTCCAGATTCAGGACGTGCTTTGTGAACACACACCATAGAGCTGTGTACACATGTACACCGCCCTAGAGCCTAAGTAAACATAACTGCTGCAGTCTGAGCCCAAATATCGGCCACGTGCGTTTTTATCATTTCGTGATATGTTGCCAATAAACGTTGCGTAAACCTGTTGTAAAGATTGTCCCTTGTGCAATAAATATGTCCACGTGTTTTTCTGAATGATCAATTGTAAAATATACTTGTATTTTAGTTGAAATAGTAACGTCAGATGTGATATTTTGAAAGCAAAATAACTTCTAAAAAGACTTACAAAATACGCATTGTAAATGCACAATTTGGCAACATATCACAAATTCATTAGTTCCGCATGAATTCTTGATATGTTGCCAATTTATCATTTTTACAATGCGTGTTTTGTAAGTCAATTTAGATGTGTTTTTGCTGAAAATGATCAGATCGGACAGTATTATTTTAACTGACGTGATCAAAAATATTTTGAAATAAATTGCGCAGTAAAAACGTGAATATATTATTACACACGGGGTAATCTTTGCTACAGGTTTGCGCATTGTCTATTGGCAACATATCACGAAATGATTTCTTGATATGTTGCCGTTTTACGTTTTTCAAAGACGCGTTTTGTATGTTTTATAACAAGTAATTAAACTAGTAAGAATCACACCCAATATTATCAATGTAACATTAATTAATAGTCAAATGATTAAACAGTATGAAATGAAAATTGTATACAAGGAAAATCACCGAGACAATCAATGCACTGCAAACTGGCAACATGCATTCTTGCAGAATTCTCGCGATACATTGACTTTCGACACCGCACCGCTCAGGCAGGATATGAATTCGTGCACAACTTTTGCGTTCGAAATCGAATCACAATGAATTTGAGCGCAACTTTTGAGCACGAATTCAGATTGAATTCGTGCACAACTTTTGCGTTCGAAATCGAATCACAATAAATTTTTGCGCAACTTTTGAGCACGAAATCAGAATGAATTTCTGCATTACATTTGCGCTCGAAATCAACTGTGAATTTTTGCATTACTTTTGCGCTCGATATCAAAATAATTCTTGCAATAGTCTTGCGTTCGAAATACGAATTGAATTCTTGATATCATGAATTCTATTTTTTGATATCAAGAATTGAATTCTTGATATCAAGAAATGAATTCTTGATATCAAGAAATGAATTCTTGATATCAAGAAATGAATTCTTGATATCAAGAATTGATTTCTTGATATCAAGAAATGAATTCTTGATATCAAGAAATGATTTTCTGTTGTAAAGCAATGGTAATTCTTGATATCAAGAATTGAATTCTTGATATCAAGAAATGAATTTTTGATATCAAGAAGTCGAATTCTTGATATCAAGAATTGAATTCTTGATATCAAGAAATAGGAATAAATGTTAAAACGGCTTGCCATACGTGCTAACCACCGATTTCTTTCAAGATTTCTGCAAACCGCTGCTCGGCGGGGGTTGTAGCTCTTTCACCTTTTCAATCAATTTCAAATCCTGGACGACAGACCCTCCCTCGGTGGCCTCCTGTTTGTAGCCATCTGAATGGAGCCAGAGGTGCAGCCAGGGCAGTGAACAACATAAATAGGGGCTAAGGACAATTAAGTCCCCCCCTCCCTTTCCCCCTTCCCCCCTCCCCCTGAAATACCCCAATGAGCCTCTTGAAATTGTAAGAGCCCCATAAATGTATTAGTTTGATGCAAAACAAATTTCAGAATGATATTTGAATACAGACAGACATAAAATGGTAGCCTCTGTATATAATGTTAAAAATAAAATGGTCATTTCCCCCAGCCCCACAGTACCTCTTGTTTGTTGCTATCTGAATGAGGGCATTGCCAGGGTAACCACAGTGAGGGTTTAGAGAGGAGGGCAACATACACAGGAGGGGTTGTGGGATACCACTTAGTTAGTTAAGTGATGTGGTGAATAGGTATTTGTACATGTAGGTGTCTTGTTTTCAGAAGGTTCATGGTTGACCATTGAAATTAATTACAAGTTTGTGAATACTGTACATGTCTATATTCAAATGTGTTTTGTTTTTCATGTGTTTTTTTTTTTTTTTTTTTAAGGGGGTGCTGAAGGGGCCTTCGTTCTCATGTATTTAGGGATTTTGAATGATTTATTTTTAGTTTAAGTAACAAGTGGTAGTAGCTCATTCCCCTTAATTAACCCTTAGCTCTGCCACTGGAGAGAGGCAGGAGATAAATGAAGGAAGAACTTAATACCCCTATCCACTAACTCTATAAAATGTTGCATGTTTCAATCTTGTCTTGTTTCAAATCGGTCTCAAATGGAAGAGTAGTGGAAATTGTGGAAGAGCTTGCCCCTTACCCTTTAGCTTAATTACAGATTCTAAAAATGGTACATACATATATGTGGCTGTCTTATTTCCAAGGGGGGGGGGGCATAATAGAAGGACATGTACCTCCACCACCATCACTTAGTTTAAAACCTGACTCTAAAAGTGACACTGCACATTATATTCTTTTTTTAATCAGTAAGTATTTTTAAAAAGAAGGGAGAATGTAAGGACTTTCCCCCATCTTTAAAAGGCTTTGATCGACTCTATAAAAGGCACAGGAACATGATTGCCCTGGAGAAGAATAGAATAAGACAAGAAGCACCCCCACCTACCAACCCCCCTACCCACCCCTCCCTTTCAATCCTCATCCACCTTCCCCTTAAAGGGCATCAAGCGTGGGGATGCTACATAGCGGGTCGCCATTTTGAACTGGGTTAGTTTGCGCGCACCGCATGACACTGAGCTAACGTGCATTACGCACCGTGCGCAACGCGTATGCAAGATGGCGCCGCGCATCTCATTTGACGAATCTGAACTACCTTTAAAGCTCTGCCACCGGCACTCCAAAAGGCACGCACTGCAATAGATCGTCTTGTCTTGTTTCGATCAGTCGAAAGTGGGAAGCGATTGCGACGATAAGTAGCACACCTGAAACTGTCATCTGACTGAAGAGCAGTTTCATTACAGAGGTACATCACTTCTAAAGGGAGATAATAACATTCTCAAAATCCCCCAAACTTACTTGGAACTCTAGCGGTTCTCACATACCTCATTGCATTCGTATTAATACTGACAGAAGCATTGAATTGATATTGGTTCTCCACATTTCTCTTTCATTATAAAGATAATCATGATTGAAGTGTTTTTATTTTTTTTAAATCTCTATGGGAGAATTTTAACTGTGTACAAAGTTAGTGCAATGAGGTAGCAAATGTCACTTTGCATTTTCGCTCATTACTTAATATTCATATTACATTCAATACCATGGAATTTACACACATCACTCAGTCTACATATTATATTGGATCGTTCAAACACACATTTTCTCAACCCTTCGACAGTTTTTGCACTCAACAAATTTGTCTAGATCCCTTTAAAGGTATGCATGCAGTAACTTTGCTGTCAAGTGCAAAACGGTTAATTAGTTTGATGAGCTGATTATTCATCAGATTAACTGCAAAACTAATTGCAAACTGATTTAGTTCTTTGCTTTATTTTCTATACGTGCCAGGCCCGAAATAATAACATGAAATATGTTATATGAAATACTTTCAAACTGCATTATAGGATATTTCATATATTTGAAACTTGTATTACCAGAGAATTTCCATAGACACATACAAACGTACAACTACAGTTGATATTTCACCCGTTCAGTTTTCCAATCTGTCTTCTGACATTCATTATAATGCTAGAGTATCTTTAAAACTTTCAATTTAGCCCGTTCACGGCTTGGACCCGAGTGGGTTAAAGTTACATAGATCTATACTCTCAAGACTGATCATGATCAGGAGGAGCTACATGTAACATGTACTCTAAATTGAGAAGTATAACCCCTTGCCTGCTGCATGAACCCAAGGGGGTGTTTCACAAAGATCCTAAGTTGAACTTAACTCTAAGTTGGACTTAAAAAGTATGGAAAGCCATTCGTTTCTTTGAATTTTTTTGGTAAAAGTCCTTTTTCAAAGGCATAGCATGTTGATTCAAATCATTAATAATTTCTTTTATCAAGGAGTTTCATGTTCTTGATGCAACATTTATAAAAAGTCTAAAATTATTGCTTTGTTGCTTTTGAATGTATTGTATTCCAAGGCTACAAATGGCTTTTCATAATAGTTAAGTCCAACTTAGAATCTTTGTGAAACACCCCCCTGGTGATGGGCCATACAGTATGTACAAAGTCTATGGGGATTCCAGGATCTTGAATGGAACGAGTTAAACAACAGGAGCCAGGTGTGCTTTGTACAAAGTCCATGGGGATGTCAGAACCTCAAATGGAATGGGTATACATGCATATTCCACCTACACATACTCTCAAACTGGGGGTTAATTGTTGCATAAGGAGTTGCGATTCATCCGGCAAGTCAGAAAATATGCGCATTTGAGCCAATCAGATTGGCGCATTTATTGACTTGCGACTGCAACTTCGCCATTAATCGCAACTCTTTATGCAAAAACCCCCGGAGTATCTGATTCTGAAGGAGGAGCAATGGTCCTTTCGGACAGTTCAGTAACGATTGAAGAAAAGAGATTCTAACAATGTATTAGTAAAGGGGCTAACAGCAAGGCACAAGAGAACTGCGGAAGTTCTTCTAAATGATTTGGGATGCTTTGGACAATGTTACTATTAATTCTTTCTAAACCCATTTAGGATGGCGCAGAATCACTGTCAATTAGATTTAATATCTTCTTCTTACTTCACAAGAGAATACTGTACTCAACAATGCAAAACTAAATAAGTTGATAATAACTCAGATGCCTCATCATGTCTTTGAAAATGATTGAAACTAAAAGTAGCAGGCAATTAAATTGAAACCAAATTATACTGAGTTGATGAGTTGAGATTCATTTGAGGCAGCTATACGGTAGAGATAATGTATAACTTCAGAGAAAAAGGCTCTGACAGATTTATTTGTTTCGGAAATACAATTCAATCTAAAACATGATATGATTTTGGGGTATTAATGTAAATATATTGTTGATGGAATTATATTTGTCATGTGTTATTATTTACGCACGAGAGACACAAGCAAACCATCTTTCGCTAACAAATATCACCGGTACAAAGTCCACTATAAAGCATTGTAACTATCATCTAAAAATATAATCAAATTTGATAAAAGGGGAAGTAATTTCGAAGGACAATCTGTAAAGATACCTGGACCTCATGTATGATCTATACTGTATCTTTTCTAACAAAAAAGAAACAAAAACAGATATAAACAATATATCCTCAATCTTCATGATATGGACAATGATTGAAAAGATTGATGCAATTTCATCTTTGTGAAGTCTAAAATGTTATAAATTGTTCACCACTGTCAATTTGTACCAAATAAAACCTCTACAAATGTTTATCATGCCATTGGCGTCATTGATTTCACACTGCAAAATCAAATAAAAGTACTTGCAAATGTCAACATTTTTATGACAATCACCCCTAATGTATGTAATAAAATGGGAAGCTAAAGTGGACACCATCAATACATCAATGCTGTTTCTATTTTTACACAAACATTCTGAGGCAATTTTCCATATATTTCAAAAATGCCTGTTCAATAATGTTGTTCTTCATTGGCTAAAAACAAAAATAACTAGCGCACACATCTTTTGCTGTTAATATAAAGCGCTGGATCTGTAATTGGATTGTGTGATTGACACTTTCAATTTTGATTTTGGTGATTTCCTTGTTTACGATCGAGAGCGATCGAGAGCGGTGAGGGATTTAGCCTGCCGAATCCCACCAAAATTCTGGCTAATCCATTGAAGCATGAAACATGTACATTGTAGTCCTAACAACAATTCTAAAGAATTGAATAATGACAAATGTTCAAGCCTTTAGACAAGTAAACACATTATAATAATTTATATACTTCTACAGAGTACTAGCTGACCAGTGCATTTACATGGAAATTAACAGGTTAGATCTGTAAATTATAGATGAAGCTGTTTGAGTAAATTACTTACATCAACAAACTCCTATATTATGTACGATGTTCTAAAATATAATCATTTTCACAGCTGGACAATGATTACTTATAATTATGATATTTTAAGAGAATATTCAGTAAATATAGACCATTGGTGGTATTCTTGAAAAAAGGTGTATAATAGTGATTTCAGATGAATACATAGAATTTGAAGGAGGAAAACAAATTTGTCCACCTTATTTCACTAAATTGCAAAGTAATTTTAACATAAACAGGAAGGCATTTGTATGCATAGCTCTCTTCATAGTCACACATGCATTATGCATTATTTAAAAAAACAGTGTATAATTAGTAGTCCTTTCACAACAAATAATCATAATATCTAATGTTTAGCATTTAGCGTGCTATACTACCTCATGAATGCCCTCAGCAGGATTAATTATTTCCTTTAAGAAGGAACAAATTCAAAAGAAACCCATAAACGAGCCGATCCCAATATTCGGATTCATAAATTATGCCCAAATTGAAAAAGGGGTTTATACTCTTTTTGAGTATCATACTGTTGATAACAAAAACAATCCTAATCTTCAATCTTCAGCATTTGACTTGCCACTAATGCATAAAACAGACCATGACTTTGACGGGACGCGGGTACATTAATTCAGCGGGATTAATCATTTTTTCTATTAAAGAAGGGTACTATCTGAGAAATCCATGAATCATTTTGTGTCAAAAAAGGTTACTTCTTTCCGCAACCTCCGGGCAAGAGATTAATCAAAATGTTCGGATGGCGGATTTGGGGTTGAACCCGTGCATTTCTGTAACTCATCATTATGAGTCACTCCGTCTAGCCCCTAGCCCTTCATTTGTCAAGCTCCACAAATCCATTGTGACTCCTTACAACAACTAACAACACCCATTCAACAACGATCGCAGCACATTCTTACTCACTTCAATCAGAATGTGGACCAAATATTAAGTTGTAAAATGGTGTATGGTGAAATATGTTTCTTTGTGCTTGGTGAATCATGCCTTTGTTACAAATAGAATGGAAACAACGTGAAAATACATGTATGTTACTGTATGAAGAATTATTTGTCCTTCAATGCCTTTGTATTTAAACATAATGAAACATTACAAAGTTAATATGTATGCCTAGATCTAAATATGCTATGGGCCTGCATTTGTCAAAGAGACAACTAAATAAAACAATTTCTTTTTGTATTATTACTGTTATTGGTTAATACTTGTTATCGCTTGACCATCCTCCACCACCATCAGTACCATCTTAACCTGTTAACTGCTACCATAATTTGTATTTTCATTGTCATTTATTGTCATTGTTGTTGTCGTCATCATCATCATCATCATCATCATCATCATCATCATCATCATCATCATTGTCACCATCATCATTGTCACCATCATCATTGTCACCATCATCATATCACTATGACCACCACCGCCATAAGCATCATCATCACCATTATCACCAACATCGTCATCATCAACATTATCACCAACATCGTCACCATCACCACTATCACAACCGATATCAGCATCACCATCACCACAATCATCATTTTGTCATGATTTTGAAATGCTTACCTTTTCCTGGGTAGCCACAAGGATGTTTTCACCCTGGACGTTGTACATGTCAGGCAAGACTGGGGTGGCACCCAGGTTCAGCGTCTCATAGATCCTCGCTGATGTGCTATTCATGAGATGAACCTGTAGCGGGAAGACAAAGACAAAAGCATATCCAGTTTAAATAATAGAATACAGTCAACATGCACTAGCGACCACCTGTATAGAAAGACTGCCTGTCTATAAAGATCACAATTCTTGACTTCCTAGGAAGTATTCTGCACATTGATGAACCTACATGTATCTATAGAGACCACCTGCTTACATGTACAAAGACTGCCTTTTCTGTTTAACTTAGGTAGTCTATTTATACAAGCCTCCACACTAACTTTTTTCTGAGTGGCCCGATCAGGCAAGTCAAATCATAACTTTTCTCATTTTACTTGCCCGAACAGAAAGTTCACTTGCCCGCTTTCTTCTAGAGAAGATTTAAACCTAAGGAATTACATTATTCTCTCATAGTTGACCAATAATTTAGTTTCCCGATCAGGCAACCAAACTAGGGCGTTTATGATATTTTACTTGCCCGACACCAATTTTTACTTGCCCCAGGCAGAGAAACGTGAAGCAGGGCAAGTGCTAGTGTTGAGCCCTGCTTTATAGACAGGTGTGATTGTTTGTAGTAGTATTTCACAAACCAAATTAAACCAAAGTTAAAGATCATCGAGTTTGGGGATGCTTACACCGCCGGCTGGCATTTAGAACTACAATGTACGCTAGATCAAAACAGAGAGCCAATGTGTATAAGGCAGAGTGCGCAAGGCCTTCTCAAGATGGCACCGTGTGTCTGATTTACAAATCCGAACTACCTTTTAATAACCCCATGACTATTTGGAACCAGTTGGGTTATGTACAAAGTCTATGGGAATTTCAGAAACTCGAAGGGAACGGGTTAACCTCCAGTTCACAAGTACATCAAAATGGGTATTAAAAATATCAATAAAATAGGACTACTTCATACATGTATATATATAAATATGGAAAATACTGCTGAAAACTGCTTGTCTACTAAAAAAATCGCCAATGTGATAAAATGAGAGTCGTATACAGCCTAGCTTTCGATCCTAGCAGAATCTTCGTCAGGGCACAAATGACAGTTACTACAGAAAAAACACAGAATATGATATATATATACTTCCTATCTTGTGATCATGATGATGTGTGTCTGATGTGATACTTATTGCTAAAAACCTGTGCTATTTGTCACTATAAAGCTGTCTGTGATGATTCTGGATAATGTGAAGTACAACCTAACAGCAAAAAGTTAAATGGCATACAGGATGTATTTCTACATTAATGTGGCAAAAAGGACAAGGGCAGCAAGATTGGTATAGTGTGCGCTCTCCAATGAGTGATCCCAAGTTCGAATCCAGTGTATAAATTGTCCATTGTGTGTTTATCCTTCAGCAAGAAGATTCATCCACTATCACTGCTCTTGACCCATGTGTATAAATGGGGACCCAGAAGGATGGGAACGTGGTTCCTTAGCACTGTGTGCGCCTAACAGGCGACTGGCTGGAATACTCCCTAGGGAGTGGAAAATGTGCACTTTGCATGTAAGAATGATTGAAGTGTGTATCCGTTGACCGAGGTAGTAATAATAAGGCTTAGAGGCTCATTGCGATTTACACTCTATAAATAAATATACTTAATACTACTACTAGTAGTAGTAGTATGTATTAAAAGGTCAGGTTGCTGAAATATTTGTGACCGCGATTACCATGACTGCATTTATACAAATTGCAAAAAAGTGGCTATGCTTTAATACAGGGTAGTCAAGTTATCACTCATTTGAACCTTAAATCCGATGAAAGAGAAGTTTAGATACTGGTGAAGTTAATTTAACCCGCTCGGCTAGTCTCAAAAATACTCTAGCTAGGGTGTATGGAGAATGTACATGTATATCATTCCAAACTCAAGTCTTTTTATTAAATTAATGAGTTGATAAATGATAATGCAGTCTTCAGAAGGTAATGTGTTAAAATTATAACAGGTAGAGTTACTGACATTTAAAATTGAATTAACAAACATCTCACTTCAGATACAACCGCAGGATTTCCAAATATGGAATGAACGGCCAACCTACATTTATGCCACAGAAAGGGCAAGGCTAAATTACACAGAAAAGGTTTGGCTGCTGAAATATATATGAGATTAAAAGGAGTTGAACTTGATTATGTCAAGGATCATTGACAAGTATAATACGTACATCAAAAGTTTAAAGGGAATAATAGTATTTTTGTCCAAATCCATCAAAATCATTAAAAATGTAGCATTTCCTTCTCTTGTAGTCTTTTAAAATTTCAAGTAAGTATTTTGTTCGATTGAACTCCTCCATAATTGATATCTTAATGACTGAATTTGTATTTTTGATTGACATGCATATCACAAAGGGAATTAACAGCTCTGTCCAACTAGACAAAATTCATTTGAGCTTTTAGCACAAATAAGTACAAATTGGTTTGCTGTTTTTCCCCAATATACTAAATAGGAACATGAAACCATTTTGAATTTATTCAACCTGTTCCTACATAAGTGAGATATTTATTTAATTACAAAAATTGTAACTTAAATAGACTTAAATCATTAAACATTTTTCTCATTCTTGCAGTTTGCTGTTTCTCATTTAAAGAAGAGAAACGTTGAAACTGTTTTTTTTTATTTAGTTCACCCTGTTCCTACATTATTGAGGTATATATATTCATGATTGAATTTATATCTTATGATTGAATTTAACATATTCCTCCGGGATAATTTCAACTGTGACCAAACTTTATAGGAATGAGTCATCTCATGTAATGGCAGTTTGCATGATCGCTCAACTCATCACCCCATATGGCATAATTTGTTGAACATTACATTTTGAGAAATTACTCGGTGGCCATCAGAGCAGAGCACATATAAACATTTTTTGATTCATCCATCCTCCATCAGTTTCAGTTACTGGCAAGAAATCTGCCTTATATAGTGTATGATATCATTGTTCGTATCACTAACAACTGTAAGTATCTAATGAAGGGCAGGTAGCAGATGTGTCCAAAACGTTGTAAGTATTTTGGTCTTTTACTTTGCAAAACATGGTAATTTATATCTTTTTGTTAGCATCAAACAAGAAATAAATTCAAAGCATTCCAGCCAATTTAATACTACTTCAACATAGCCAAATATGGAATTAGTTGGTTTGGCCTATCTACATGTAACATATAAATGTGGCAAAAAGGATGTGGCTCCTTATCAACACAGGGAAAGGTTGGGCTGCTAAAATACATTTATTCTGGTAAAATGAGCATTAATTAACGTTTCCTCTTCACCAGGTACTGTAGCTGACACTAGTTCCTTATTCAATAAAGGAAACACATTTTTAATAGAAAATCTCCCCCCATATTATTTGAAGCAGAAATGT
The DNA here is from genome assembly GCA_037951105.1 of Echinarachnius parma. Taxonomy (NCBI): domain Eukaryota; kingdom Metazoa; phylum Echinodermata; class Echinoidea; order Clypeasteroida; family Echinarachniidae; genus Echinarachnius; species Echinarachnius parma. Next base: position 47,870 of record JBAMJV010006842.1, on the reverse strand, counting down.
ATGCAATCAAAAGGCTGGAGAAGCCATCATATGGAAAAACCAATCACACAAATTACAGGATAAAACAAACATCAAACTGAGGAATTTATTATGTTATAAAGTCACAAATAGCTGGTGTACAATATCAGCATACATATAGTAGTACTTCTATTCCCATTTAATTACCCTCATTCCGTGTATTTGTGTAGTACTTGTCAAAAGATAATTAAAATAGTCCATGTATAGTAAAACCATACCACTCGTGAATTTCAAATATTTTGCTTGTTTTGTAAATTAAGCATGTAAGTTGAGTTGTTTGTCACCACTGCACCACTGGTTTAAAACATAAACACACAATATTGCCTTTTTAATGACCCTCATTTTGAATACCATCCTCCTATCATTGATATCAATGTACATTCTTCTCTGTTTTAATACCCATTCAAAACATGCAGTCCCATATAATAGCTATAGAACCAATTCAGAACGGGTTAATTCTATTATGCCTCGGTCACACCTTTGCGTATGTTGCTGCGTATTGTTGCGCTAGGCGGGGTATATCAATACGCAGCCTTACCCAGCAATACGCGGCAAATTTAAAGTTCTTTGCATATCTAGCTCGTACATGCTGCTCGTACAACTGCCTATGATTGCCTAGACTCGCAGCATAGCGAGTGGCTAGCGCAACGGTTCGTGCTGCTGCGAGCAGTGTGCGAGCAACAGCGTGGCAATACGCGCAATCATGTGAATGACAATGAGCTAAAGCGAGGTAAATTGTGTGGGAAGCGCAACTATAGGCAGTGCATGACACGCGCATCCACTCGTAGACGATTTGACCTTGCGTTTGCTTGCGATAGTTTGGAAAATTTGAAAACTAGCGAGCGACCAAGGCAGCGTACAGACCTCTGCGCTAGTCTGCGTATTGAGTACGTAGTGACCACGTTTCATTGCGCTTTATTGGGTATGTCTGCCTATGTCTGCATTCTAGCAATACGCAAGCCAAATACGCAAAGGTGTGACCTAGGCATTAAATGCAACTGGCAGCAAGAAAGTTCAGATACTCTGGGAAAATGTTTCCGACATCATGATCATGGTCCACTGCCATTTATTCTAGATCTACTTCTAACTCTGAATGTTTTCAACTTTGGCTGCCAATGTTATTTTTCAGAAACAGAAACATCACGTCTCTAATCACATCGGGCCAATTCAAGCGCGTTTTTAAACAAATAATAAATTGTGGGTGTTTTTGCTGATCGAACTTGAGATAAGCCGGGCATATGATCCAATTGGCAGCCATCAGGAATACCGAATCGTCTCACTGAGTAGATTCAATAGCCATGGATGGGTTAAGGTGGAGGTCCAAGCAAGTCTGTTTCTAGGGTAGAACATCCCTTTAACCCGTTTATCTACAGGAACGTGGTGTACTGTGTATTAACTCTATGGGAAATACAATATCTTGTATGTACAGGGTTAAGAATTGATTATGTTTATACTTCTGTACCTCCACGGATATACACATTGTACAACATGTAGACCCACACCTTCCGTAATTTAATGTTTTCCTACAACATGTGACGGAAATACTAGCATGCTGGTATGCGCAGACAAACTTTGAAGGCAAATATGCAAACTTGCTATCCAAATATAGCTGCCCCACATATGTTCCTACATCTGGACATATGGGATTCGACAGTGGCAATGTACATGTACATGTATATATTTAACTACAACTGGCAAGGGCAAATGTTAAATGTCCTGTAAGCAAAAACAAATAACAATCTTATGATTTTCATATTGATTTTTTTTTTTTTTTTTTTGGGGGGGGGGGGGGGGGGGTGTGCAGAATTGGACATGGGCTGGTGGGCGGTGAATGAAACTAATGGGTCGTGTAGAATGTTTTAATAATCATACTACTATTACAATAATGCGAATATATAGTGCCTATTATGATTGATAATCATTTCTACACACTTTACATGGTCAGTGAACACACACTGGCAGTAATCTTCAAGTGTCTTTCAAGATTGAAGGACACAGGTCTATAGTCTGAAGAAGAAGAATCAAATACCAGTTCTTATTTCTATTCAAAACTTGCAAAATTAAACCATACGATGAAAACAGAAATGTAAAAAGCGCCACCTTGATTGCGGCAGGCAACTAAACTTAAAGCTGATGAGAGAAAACAGACTAGATAACAAGAGGAAAGAGACATAATAAAAAAAGAAGTGATGTATACATTTTGTAAACGCAAAACCTTCTCTTCCAGCACAACAAATTATTACGAAAGTTAGAAACATTTAATTCTTTATAATGTACTTATTAAGTCCTAAGTGTCCAATTAAAACACATTCATGGGATCTTCAATTTATACATTTTATTCTAAATGGAAACTGATTAAGCAACTCGGGGGAGTTACACAAATATTAGGCAAAAAACATTGGAAAATACTAATGGACTGAAACCTCCTTGCTGTAACAAAAGCAATACATCATGCCTCATTACTCTTGCATTCCATTGGAATCATGAACATTTGAGTTAACCCGTTGAGGACGAATTGATTTTGGTATAACACGCATTCTCCATAGACTCAAGCCCGACATATTTCGGGACCAGTCCTCAACGGGTTAAAGGAAATTGCCATTAAATAAATTGCATACATACATGTATGTGCGTAGGTGTCAATGAGTTTAAAAGGTTTGAAAACCATGTATCATTAACCGTCTGGGTTTTTATCATATTTTTACAATAATGAGTTTTGGAATAGGGTTGTAAACAGGAAAATTAAAATGTAATATGCTTGTTTAAAGCTTGTATTCATTTCCTCTCATGACAACATCAAGAGAGTGAGAGAAAATGCCTTGTAGAAACAAGATTGAAAGCATACAAATTGATGTTAATATTAACAATAAATAAGATTTAAAAAAGATTTAAAAAGATTTGGGAATCTGTCTAGCCAGGTTGCAACTCAGGGTATCCCAAGTTAGGGGTTTCTGGCCAGTCCACATGCCCCATTTAGTTATAAAGATATTTATGATTAAAGTGTTCAGATTTAAAATCTCCCTGGGAGACTTTCCACTGTGTACAAAGCTACTGCAATGAGTTTATCACGTATCACTTTTCCTTTTCGCTGATTATTCGGTCATATAACAATTATTTACCAAGGAATTTGTACACATCACTCAGCGATGCACATGTCAGACCTCAGAAACATGCCTTTTATCAAACTTTCATCAATTTTTGCACATCAATAATGTTACTGTATCCCTTTAAAGATCTACATTTTCTAAATATAACAGTCATTGAAATGTAACATTTACCCAATATAAGCATCACTTTGCAAACTAGCGAATCGGTGGCCGGTTGGCCTACTTGATATACATGTAATTGTGCTCTGCTCTAGATAGTGTGTACATACAATTCATTATTTTGCCCGTTTTGTCAAGGCATCCGAATAGTGAGTTCTTGCCCACATTTAATTATTTTTTCATAGTTTATTTATTCTCCACTCATGGGATAGATTGCCCTTGTCACTGCTAATAGCTGTTTTCAAATGATCTAGTTCTAACCAAGTGAATACAACTGAGGATACTTGACAGCCCAGTCCGAAGTCCAAACTAGACTGTTTTTAGTCTAAGTAAGTCTACAGTCTCGTAAACGGATGCCCGACGACGGAGAGTAACATTTTCAATCCGTTCGTCTCCGTTCGTATGCGTTATGGTTACTTGTCCATTCCTTGTTAGGCGATGTACGTTGTTCTATCTGTAGGAATGTTTTTTGCATGAAGCAATGGAGACGACGTTTTCACCACCAAATAATTTGACTTCGCACATTTTCTATTCGTTGGGCATCCTTTTACGCTATCGGGTGATATGTGACCGGGCCTTGTACCAATATTATGAATAAAGATTCATTAATTCCAAGGATAGGTACATGTATTTACTCAAGAAGGTCAATTTCCATGACATCTCAAATCTATCGCATTACAATTGGTTATAGGATAGAAATGACTTCTTCCTTTTTATTCCTGCAATTAAATAAATTCTCTTGTTCATTATTAGAGAGATGAATTTGAAATATTATCAAACACGAAACGGTCAGACGGAGACCAATTAAAGCTGTCATAAAAGATGGCAATTTACGACATGATTTATGCTGATTAAACTTGTCATAGGGCACTACAAATATTTCTGTGATTTATTCTGTCAGAACGGTCATGCATTGTTAACCCATTCTGGACTGGTCCCTCAAATAATCTGGCTGGCAGATTGCAAGTTATAAATACCAACAAAAAATGTTTTACTCATGCCGCTTTCAAGCTGCACTTACGGATGAAAATACCGATGAAAATACCGATAGAATTTCCCTTATGTAAACAACGGTGAAATCGCTACTTCCCCTCTGTAACATTCAAACTGCAGGGGAATTTAATTGCCGTGTGCAAGCACCGGCCGGAAGTGAAGAATTATTGCGCAATCGCTTGCTAGCTGATTATGTGGATTGGCGCGCACAAGATAACGACCTTTCATCGGTATTTTCTCCCGTTTTTCCCCCCGAACCAATTCAAGCTGCCCGTTTCATCGGAGTGACACCAATAGAAAGAGAATTTCTCCTACTGTTGAGTAGGAGAATTTAATCGCCTATTTCTCTTCTTTTATCGGCTATTCTATCGGCTATTTCTCCTCTGTCGCTTTCAAGCTGCCCGTTTCATCGGATGCGTCCGGACGCATCCGATGAAAAGTAGTGCAGCTTGAAAGCGACATTAGATAATCAGTAGGTTAAGGATAAAAGAGCCTAAACCTAGGGAATATGTCTTAACCCGTTCCCTTCCAAGTTTCTGAAATCCCCTTAGACTTTGTACACAGCCCACCCGGTTCCCGTAGTCAAGGGGTTAAGAGGATGGAGGGGTGGAGCCAGGGAAAAAAATAAAATGTATTTTTTGGGGACCACTTTTCAAGCTTACCTGCATGAAAATTACACTCTAAAATGTTGTTGCATTGAATTCAATGTAAATTTTCAGGGGCTCGTTTTTTTTCTTTTTCGGGGGCTCTTTTGGGCATTTCAGGGGTGAATTCGCCGCTCAGAGCACCCATGTATTTTTTTTCACTGGGTGGAGTGGAGCAATATTTCTAATGATTTTGGATGACTAAATGACATGATTCACATAATCCTAAGAAGCAGAAGTGATCAATCAACATTTTAATAGCTAGGAGACAGACAGCGTAATTGCATTGATGAATGGTTCTCATTTATTACCGTTTGAGACAGAGAAAGCCACTAAGTCACTTTTTTGACATTTTTTGGATAATCATGTTAGAAGTTTCGGAGCCTTGCTCATGAATAAACCAAATTTAGCTCTCTATTATTTCTGAGAATTATCCCCCAAATGTCATGAATAATTTTAATCTGGAAAAAACGCCATCACATGTATACAGACGGCTTTGTTCGGCCTACAAGATAGCATGCTGAACTTATGTTAGCCAAAAACTGACTAAACACCCTTCTTACTCTAAGTACCAGATGATATGTTCTGCTCTTAATACCTGATGATTAAATAATAAATTGTACTTGATGTTGTATGTAGGTCTGTAACTCAGTACTACTCCATTGAGTCATGCAAGTTTTAAATGGATATATAGCCTACTTTAACAGCTCATAGGATTTGTTTTCCTTGACTGTGTTATAAATGTGGGGAGTAGGTTTTGTCAACTTATTCAGGTAAATCTGCAGTTTGGTTGGCATCTCTTGAAATTGAATTGTTTAATCTGTCTTTCTGTATTATAGTTGTTGGGTGGATTTTGCAACATAATGCAGTGAAAAGGAAAACAGGAGCTACAAATTGATTTGGCCCCAGACATGCCCAAAAGAGCCCCCCCCCCCCCACCCCCCCCCCCAAAAAAAAAAAAAAAAATTTAATAAATAAATAATAAAACAAATAAACAAACAAACAAACACAAAACATAAGAGAGTCCCCTTTTTTCACAGGGTTTCCCGTAAAAAAAAAAAATGTTTGTATTCTAAATGCTATCTTTAATGCTATTTTCATGCAGGCAAGCTTGAAAAGCACATTGTAGACAGACTGTAAAATACAAAATGTCCCCTGATTTTGTGTTTAAAGTGACGGTGTGTGTATGTTCCAGATTAAACATACAAGCAGAGATTATAAAGAAAAATCTTCCAGACTTGACCCTAGGCTATGTACAGACTAAATCTTGGAGAGAGACATTGCGAATGCATGACGAGAAGTATGATTAATTCATACCAGAGACCCAAATTCATCGCGAATGCTTCCATACTCCGCACGACAGATTACAAGTAAATGAGTCAATTTTCATAACTAATCTGCCGTGGGTATCGTAGGGAAAAAACCTAATCCCCAGGGATACGATCATTGATCTCATCCAATTAATTGGATTCCTTAAGCGAGGAGAACATCGCTACGAATACACTTCATGCTCACCCACGCTTTAACTTCTCCACTAAACGTCTCTGAGCTTGACAGATAGAAGCGTCGGTTGTAACCATCATTTGACCTATTTCGTAAAAAGCTACGTCTACGTCAAGGAGGGTTGTAGAAAAAAGCATAATGGACTTTAACCCGCTGCGGACATTGCTTTGATATCTCTGTGTGCAGTTAGTGGGAGAATGGCTATTGTAGTAGTTAATGGTATATCCCCGACGGGTTAATAGAAGCTGTCACAAATGACCCCGTGTAACCGCGCAGTTCTCAAGCACAAACCCTAAGCATGTGAAAACAATCGCTCCCCCTCATTCACACGAGCCTAAGAAACAATTTGTATCAATGTGATGTACGAATCAATATAATGTTCATGAGTAAATGTCTGCATTTATAGAATATTGAAATGTATTTCGTCTAAGGATGGATTCAACATTTCAAACAACATGTATATACATGTATGTACAATTATCAAGGCAGTATATGAACAATAAAATATGTATGTACTTCATATCACTGGGCAAAGCTTTATAGACAGAGCAGACTGCCTGTGCGAGAGGACTGCGCTGCCTCCCGTAATTGCATATAAATTAATGTTGTATTTTTTATAACTAGAAAATACGAATGACAAAATGCAAACACAAAGGCTCAATTTTTTTTTGTAATGGTTTGACTTACTATGCCTCATGTAGCATCCAATTTGTTGATATTATGCAGTAGCCCATCGGATCAAGAACCAGATCTGAATTAATCTCATACATTTATATAATGCATTTAAACTTGACTAGATACATGAAACTTTGCACGTCTGAAAACGGAGCTACTTTTTCAAAGTGATGACTAGTATATTATAGGTGAACCTTTATATGTCTGAAAACAGAGCTACTCATTCAAATTGATGGCTTTACGAGAAACTTTGTATATGTTTGAAAATGGGGCTACTATTTCAAAGTGGTGGAAGTGCTACATAAAGCAAGCTTCACCTGCACATTACAAAAGCACCGACGGAGCAATTAGCATACATAAATAACGAGTGCATACCTTTTCATTGGTGAACAAGATTAATGCCCAACTAGTTTCCTAATCCCATGAATTAAAAACGAACCTTGTGCTTGATACATTCGCGATCTGTTTCAAGAGGATAATTTAAGATACAGTCAAACCTGTCTTAGTGGTCACCTGTCTAGTATAGCAGCCAACCTGCCTATAGTGGCCACTAAAATTGATCCCCTGCAGAGAAAATAATGTTATGCAACCTGTCTTCTGAGGTCACCTATCTACAGTGGCCACTGTTCTTGATTCCCATAGAGTGGTGAAGTGTGATGTCATTAAAAATCTATTTTCAGAATTTTCAAATTTGAACTTCATTTTCCGAAAGAGCATCAAAAATAATGTCCAAATACCGAAAATCAATTGAATATGTTAAGTATTAGCTGAGATATGCCCATCCGAATGAATTTTACTTAAATGGGCAATCAGTGTTATAGAGCTCTGGTTCATAAAGTTATGAACCAGAGCATTATAACACTGATTGCCTATTGACAAAAAATTCATTCAGATGGGCATATCTCAGCCAATACTTAACATATTCAATTGATTTTTGGTATTTGGACATAATTTGTTGTGCTCTTTCAGAAAATGAAGTCCAAATTGGAAAATTAAAAAAAATTGATTTTTATGACATCATGGCTTCTGTACTCTATATACACAAGGTTTCACTGTAACATGGTGCATATTACAATGTCAGACTTTTAAAACATAAATCCAGTCCATCTATTAACCCATTCAGGACTGGTCTCCGAAAATACACAGGCTTGGGTCTTTGGAGAATGCATGTTATAGCAAAATCAATCGGTCATGGGTCCCGTTGCAGAAAGAGATATAATAGATTGTAAATTACAATTAACTGCAAGTTAAATTTGCGCATTTTAACCAATCAGATTTGGGCGTTTAGTCGTCACATAATATGACTTAAAATTTTGATTGCAAATTTACAATCGATTGCATCTCTTTCTGCAACGGCCGGGGCCCTGAACGGGTTACAAAGGGCGGTCTTCGGTTACAGTTTAATGCTCCTTGCATGCAGACCGCAGTCCTTGTCCCGTCACCCAACCCCCCTACAACTGATGCCTTTTTATGTCCATGGAATTAATTTTTGATCAAGTGGCTCCCAGTCTACAACAACGTGTCCCAGTTTATACTTAAGTTGCAATCAATACCCTATCCATGTTCTTATATAGCCAAAGATGAGAGGATAAAATTTAAAAAGATATATCGTTGGTTAATGAAAGAGAAGGGCGCTATTAAAAATCACTTCTTGTTCTTTGGAGATGATCATGTTTAAAGGGACTTCGTAACATTGTCCAAATCCTCAAAATAAAATTTTAATTCTAGCAGTTCCCTTATACCTTGTTGTATTCGTATTAACAATAAAATCACGGGACAGGTTTCGGTTTTTCAAATTTCCCTTTCGTTACAAAGATATGTATGATTGAAGTATTCAGATAAGAAAAACTCCGGGCGAGTTTTTTCTTCCGTGTACAAAGTGAGTGCAGTGAGTTACTGAATATCACTTTGCATTTTCGCTCATTACTTGGCCATACAATGTCCATTTGACTTGAAATTATCACACAATACCCTGTGGACATATGAGATAACAACAATATACATTGCATCAACCATTCATCACTTTTTGCACATGTCAACAAAGTTACTAGATCCCTTTAAAGTTTGAAAGCCATGTAGAAACCAAATGAATGTAGCCCTCCTTGATATTGTTGCATGATCAAAAAAATTACACATAATTATTATGAATTTTTTTATAATGTGCAAAAAAAAATAGGCTTCGCTAGGCTCATTTCCATTTATTCCAAATATTTCTTGTCAGCTTCCTTTATATTTGAACATTCTTATTATCTGAAAATGTTAGCTATCAAATTTACAGGAAACGTTCAGCTCTACTGATACAGGAATCAGATTTCAGGTTGCCATGATGAAATGAAAATATTTGTGGTCAATTGCACCATATCTTGCTGTTTTACCATGGAATGTACAGGTGTATGGGGAAAACCAACATCCTGTAGGAAATGATTGAAGTGGAATTCCATCCTGGAAAATACAGTCATTACAAACAAAAATCTTTATTTTTTTTTTTTTTAAAGGGATCTATAGTAATATTGTCCAAATCCACAAACCTTGAGTGGTTCTCTCATACCTTGTTTTATTTGTAATACCAACAATAAAGCATGGAACAGGTTGTTGTTTGTTTAATTTCTCTTTCTTTAAAAAGGATATTTACGAGTGAAGTATTCAGATTTGTAATTATCCACTGGAAAGTTATGACTGTGTACAAAGTCATTGCAGTGACTTGGGAACTATAATTTTGTATTTTTGCTCATTACTCAGTCATAAACATAATCATGAATTGTTCGCACATTTACACGATCACAGTACTACCGTTTATCACCTTTTGTCAACAAAGTTATAAGATCCCTTTAACCCGTTCCCTACGAGTTTGTGAAATCCTAATAGACTTTGCACCCAACCCACCCGGTTCCCGTAGTCAGGGGGTTAAGACAGATTTGAACTAACAGTTCTTTACAATCTTCTTACTTGCAATAATCACTCTTGCTTGATAAGTATGGAGGTTAAAAGTTTAAATCAGAATGGAAAACAATTAACGGGCATTTACTTTTGTTTTGTTCGTTTGTCAGTTTCCTGTCAATTTAACTGCTAATCATGTGATAAAATATTAAATTACAATTTCTTTATCTCCATCGTATATCTCTCGGCTTGAGATAAATTCCATCAACTTTGAAGTTTGAACCAAGTCAAGCCTGAAATGAATTGAATCCTGTTTGTTAAAAGTAAATGTAAGTGTGTGAGTGTGTGTGTGTGTGTGTGTGCGTGTGTGTGTGTGTTAGGGAAGGGAGGGGGACTGTGAATAGATCAATATACCTCTACACGTATACTATAATACAAGTTAACCAGTGATAAATTTAGCGCCTGCGAATTCCATGTTCCGCGCTTCTTTTAATTCTGCTCTTAATTCACACGTGTACACACACTTGAGGAGATGGCCTTTCAAGTGCCATATGGTCCTGCTCGTTCCTCCTTAACACTCACAATGCCACGCATAGAATGGACAATGATCTCACTATGCATATAATGCACACTCGGTAATGTCGGGGTTACATGAGCGTTGGCCGGTGATGAGAAAACCACGTGTCAATTCAAGAAAATTGGCGAGCGCCTCTCACTCCCCGGGGCCCGACTGCACGCATGCATTACCACGACGACTCAATGTCAATACCAGGCCGACCAGTTTAATGCATCAAACTAGCATTGTATCAACAGATTCAGAGCGCGGTAATGTGATTTTGAGGACCGCGTGGTACCCGCCTAATAGGTTCGTAAAGAGAGAAAAGGGCCTCGATCTATCGCCGCACAAACAGCACCTCACAAACGGACGATTGCCACTAATTTGAGAAACAAACAAGGGTGAATTAGACGTAAGGGGATCCGTTGCATGCATGTCTGTTACTAGGCAGCCGCGCACACGACATAGCAAGTGTAAATACTCTAATAGCCTTCAAATTCACCTTCTCAGAAAGTATGCTTGCAGCATCTGTTACACCGTGTTTCTTTGTTTCTTCGCACCCTACTTCTATGTTAGGCAGAATTGAGATGGATTTAGTGTAAAGGCCTTTTGTGATGAAAAAAAATACAATGAGTATTGCAGACATATCTTGTTGTAGAGTTCTAACAACTAAGACTTTCAAAATCACAGACCCATTGTCTTATTTGATCCTTTCTTCCTTGTCTAAAAAACACACATACAATTTCTTGTATATTCATACAAAATTACACACAAATTTAATATAAAGGAGTGAGGAATTTTATACAGACAGAAAGGTAATTCAAGAATATAAAATGCCACATACATTTTTACAACAAAACACGATAGTCACCTTTATCAGACAGTATGTTTTCTTCCATCTATTCAAAGTAGCCTTCCAGAGAATGAAACTAAATACTGCCTCCCACCCCACCCCACCCCCTCCCCCAATCTTGTCCTACCCCCCCCCCCCCCCCCAATTTTGTGAAGCATATTATTAATTAAAAGGTAGTTCAGATTTGTAAATTAGATGTGCAGTGCCAGCTTGCCAATGAATTGCGCATGGTGCATAATACACATTGGCTCAATGTAATGAAGTGCGCGCAAACTAGCAAAGTTCAAAGTGGCGACACACAGTGTAGCATCCCCACGCTTAATGATCTTTAATATTCCCACACGCAAACACACATCACACACATTGTTCAATCTAAAACATCAAGGAAATGCCTAAAAGAACCTTCCCCATTGCCTATGATTACTTTATGCTACCTTTCCATGTCCACCCTGCATATACCCCCTGGCTGCCAACACGTATTGCTCCCAATGGAGCAGAAAGTGCACGTCACATGCGGATCGATTGCGAGTGTGTGTCTGATAACCGGGGTAATAATTTAGAGGCACTTTCGAGATGATATCAATCATATTAGACGCTAAATAAATCGAGTCATTATACCCCTCCTGATTTTTGACACTTGTAATAAAAAATGTCTTCATACTTGAACACACGACACATAAACAATTGTAGATCCAGAACATATATATGAACAAAAAATGTACAATGTGTTCACTTTCCCCACCACTAGCTCTCACATTTTCAAGGGTGACTTCCACAGGGTCTACAGGTATGAAAGAAACAGCCTCTACGTACCCCTCCCCTTCCTTTCTCCCTTCCCCTCCCTCTCCCCCTTTGGCCCTTTCACCTCCCCTTCCTCCAAATCCTCCTGGTATTCATTGTGACACATATAATCATTCAGTTACACAAAGAGCTATACATGAACAAATAAACATGACAAATCTAGACCTTTTGAAGAAAAAACATTTCAGACCATATTTCTTTGTTGGGACACAGACATTTAGTTATACACAGCTCTACACTCAAACAAATAAACATGAAAAATCTAGACCTTTTAAAAAACTGTTTTGTTATGCCATATATTGTTCTCACCTTTTCAAGAGTGCCTTTGTCAGTTCCTATGAAAGCCACAGTATGTTGCCTCTCCACGCTGGATACTATGGAGGTCGGCGAACCGGAAAACTCAAGGGCAGCCGAGGACGTGAGATCTTGTATTCCGTTGGCATAGCGATAGACATCACCAGTGTTGCAGAGAATTTGCTTAATCCTTGAGTCATCGTTGTTGTTCTGCAAGAGGAAATACAAACACACAAATTTGTTTAATTCAGGAATTGCTACTGTTCATTGTACTGTTCAGTTGGCAAACAAATCAGATAGTGTGAAGAATGTTATTATATATATCTAGGTCATTTATTATTGGCATTTTTTACTGTAGAACATGTTTACCATTCTTCAAATCGTGACTAATTTACATGTATATAGGTTCTTTAAAACATCATCATCATGATCATCATCATGCTGTCGTCGTCAACATCAATGTCATCATCAACATCATCATCATCATCATCATTGTTGTCATCATCATTGTCATCATTGTGATCAATATCAGAACATTGTCCAAAATATTTTGTTTCAAAGGAATAAGTAAATTGTAAGTGACTGACATAGCTATTGATAAATTACCTAAATATTAATTTTATTAATTGTGTTACAAACAATTTTTTATTCAACCCATTCAGGACTGGTCGTCAAATACTCGGACTGCGGTCCGTGAAGAAGGTATGCTGTACATACCAGTGAAAAAAATACATGGGGGCTCTGGGCAAATTCGCCCCCGAAATGCCAAAAAGAGCCCCCGAAATTCATAAAAGAGCCCAGAAAATCAATTTTGGGAGTGGTAGCCCCTGAAAAATATAGTTTATTTTTTTCCCTGGTAGGCCTACATACCAAAGTGAAACATGTAATGTACCTTGAAAGGTTAATACACCATGCTGTCCATAAATTGACAATCAATATTTTGTATCCACTGAAAATATCATTATTTTGCAATGCTCCACAATAGAATGATGAATCATTTTCTAGCTGATTAATTACTCTTCATGCCTTTCAAGTAATTCTGCAAATAACATATTGACCATTATTTTTTATTTTAAAAATACCCACACAAAGAATTGACTCATGAATCTAAATCATTAAATGGGGAGTGGCTGCTGTACTCCAGTCATAGAATGAAATATAAAGGTAAAACAAATATTTGTTACTCATTTCAATCACGCTTCATTTCTCAAAAACAATTAATGCAGGCTGACAAAGGAAAGGCATAATATGATCCAAATAAATCATTTGCTAGCTTTTGTGAATTGCAGTGTCGATAGAGTCTATTTATCATGTTTCAACAACAACATGTAGTATGCCAATGTTATATGATTGTTCATATATATAGGTTCACCCAAAATACCAACTACATGTATGCCATATTATTACTGTTTACATACTGCTACTCAAAAATTCAAAACAAAGCGCTACTGCAGACATTATTACTGCATGCACGCCTCTAGATTGTCGCGAATATACAACCTAATCTAATCACATTTCCATTTTCCTGCGACTTTCCAACGCTGGAACAATGCCCTGTCATGCATGCGTGTCTGAACACACAATATGATTTTCGCTGCAGGCTTTTTTTTTTTTATCAATCTTTTCAGCGCAAATAGTACAAGACGTCAAGTGCATATCAGCGGATTGCATTGCTAGCTTGTTCACCTTTTAACAACCAACTACATTCTATGATTTTAACTGGAAAAGTGCAGGTTCGGGTTCTGCCAGAACTGTCAGGGGCAACAAAGCACCAATCAATTATTGCATTATTAAATGCTTTGTGGGAGAAATCCTATTTTTATTGAGGCATTCAGCTGCCCCGTTGGTGAAACAGGAAAAAATAACCACTCGGCCGGCTTTGTGTCACCCAGGTGTAATCCATAACAGGATTTCGCTCACTGCTGGGGGAACATATCCATCCAATATCACATTTATATTAATTATGATGCTTGTTTTTTTATACATGTAAATATATACCGTACAGCTCTCTGTGTGTCACAAATAATGTAATCAATAATGGGATTTTACTCAGCTCCCAGGGGAACATCAATTAAATATCAAATTATATTAATTCTAATGTTTGTATTACATGTATATACCGTAGAGCTCTCTTTGTATCACACTTGTGTAATCAATATTGTGAATTCACTTCTGCTCCCAGGGGAGCATCCATTCGATACCAAATTTATATTAATTCTAATGTTTGTTTTACATGTATATATACCGTTGAGCTCTCTTTGTGTCAGACTTGATATAATCAATAATGAGATTTCACTTCTGGGCAATTCCACCATAACGGAATTACATTCAGAGACGTTTTTTGCTCATTATTTCATTTCCTGCGCAATATTCTCATGACTTATAAATAAATTTTGATACTTATATAAGTTGCACGGGTAACCAGGCTACAACATGATAGGGAAATGGTTTTATATCTTCCATGTGTTGTTGCACACTAGACCAATATGTGTGACCGTAACGGAATTACCGGAGAATGGAGTTTTTTTTTTGCTACAAGTTTGCGTTGAGTTTCTCTGAAATATAAGACACTTTGAAACTGATTTTATGTATTTTTTCTATCTTGATAATGTCAACTTCATTTTGGAACAAGTACGTGCATAAACAACACAATGATAAGTTCACAAATTCACTTTTTTGAAAAAAGACCACTGTAACGGAATTACACAAATTTGTAACGGAATTACATCTCTGAAAGTTACAAGGAAAACTCAATTATTTTGCACTCAACTTTTCTTACATGCTAATGCAAACATCAAGGCTATCTAGCACATGAATATAAACCATAATTTGACATATCTGTAAAGCAATTTTTGAACTTGTTATGTGTAAAATAAATGAAAATATGGCCAAAATACATATAAGAGTGAAATTTGAAAAAAATATTGCTAAAATCCAGCTTTATTTCGGTTTATTTTCAGCTTCATATTAGTAGGCAAGAAATTTAAAAGGATTGCATCAATTTAATGAAAGAAAAATCCTAGAACTATGTCCACTAATGTGTGTAACGGAATTACACAACTTGAGCAGTGAAATCAATTTTTCCACAAATCGGTACATGAACAACAAAGAATTCACATTTTCGCTTCAATACTTTTAAAAAATCAATAATTTGACAATAATAACCATATTTGAAGAAAAAAAAAGCAACATTTTAGAATTTTTCCTTTACTTCAAGAAAAATGGTTAAATTGTGAAAAAAAAGTGTACTACATTATGTGACATGCTAAATAACTGCACATAATCAATATCAAGCAACATTTAAACAATTACAAATCACAAACAGGTCAAATCATTCAACTTTCAATGCTATAAAGCCTCGTAAACTTCCTGAATATTGGAAATCTGTGTGAATGGAAATGCATTGTGAATGGGTAATTCCACTGTTACAGAATGACAAATAAGTGATTTTTAGCTCTGTTTTCTTAATCATATTTAAAATTCCTTTCACTTTCACAGTTTTTAAAACTTTAATAACTGGCAGGGGTACTAGAGGTACAACAGAACCCAAGATTGTTACAAATCTATAACACTGTAGCGTCCAGAGACCAAAATACAATCATAACGGAAAGGGGTCTTTCATTCAACACTAACTATGTAATGATTTTCTGCAAAAGCTACCACAAAAAATTCTTCATTGGTAATAAAAACTTATCATTTAAGTTACAAACTTGAATTTGGTACATCTTTTTTTCCAGAAATGATCTATTTTAACCTAGGGCTGAAATTACCTTAAGACAAACGAATGTCACTGTAACGGAATTACGCCTGTGAAATCCACCCATGAAAATGCAATTTCTTGGTTACATTTTTCTGCTTTTCTGCTTATAGTCATTAGTAAAGAATGTGTATGCATTGTTCATCACAAGCTCTTACATAAGGACCAGAACAAATCCTGAAGTTATGTGTGTGCGTAACAGAATTACAAGAAAATCGAGATTTGTTATATAAACTCTTGTTATTCTAAAATTATTCTTTAAAAAATTCATCCTAAATTGATCTTAATTTACTCTCAAATCAATTTGGAATGCGTTTTCATCCATTCCATGAAATACGTGTATAGATGTTTATCGGATATAAACGTGTATGATCCTCAAACAAAAAGTTGGCATATAAAATATAAATATGGAATTGCCAAAAATGAAAGACACCTTTAGGAATTCCCATTTGAAAATGCAAATACTTTGTACATCATTCTTCTTTGATCTGCATACAGAAGCACACTGAACACTCAATGTATTCTGACTTTATGATAATGAATAAAACATGTGTATCTAAGCCTGTATTATGTTTAGTTTTGAATATCTTGAAGCCTATTCTGTATTTATGTTTAATTTTATATGCTTCAGTTTAATACAAATGTACATAATTAATGATGAGGTATGAGCCTTTAACTGATCAATGATATTCAAATCTACATACAATTACAAAATTATTAATATTAAATCTCCTTGAAAGTTGAAGGTATGATTTATATCTTAAAATACATGAATGTAAATTAATGTGAGAAAATAAATGTAGCACCAGTGTCATACTAATCACTGGATATTTTTTTTTAAATTGTATTGTTTTTGTTTTTCCCTTTCTAAAGTACAAACATGAATCTGCTGCATCTTCATAATTTCAGTCAAGTGGTTCTTGCTGGAAACTAATTTAATTATAGAACATTATCATCTCTATTATGTTCATGGAGAGATTAGAGAAATGATCTATCGTGTATCAATTTAGTTAAATCACCATTGATGCAATATGAAGCATGTGGGTATAATGAGTCACATAAAGTAACATTTTACAGTACTTGTATAATGACTTATTGTCTACATGGCTACAGTTCATGCTATTTAAAGGGTATTTCTACATTGAGAACAAGAATTTTTTTATTTTCAGCAATATCATTCAATACCTTACAAACCATGTGCGTGTAATTCCGTTACGTAACGGAATTACTAATACCGTTACGCCAATTTTGGAAAAAGTAGTGACATTATTTCAGAAAATTATGTTGGAAGTTCTTAGGACTGTGGTGAAGGAAGAGAATTCACAATGACATGACTAAAGAACAAGTAATAAGATATTGAGAAAAACTTATTACGTTTTATCGTAACGGAATTACGATCAAATATGCATAGATTTTAAAAATTTCTCCAAAAAAAATGCAATGAAGTTACTGCCCATTGCTTTACAATTTGTGATTGTTGCTACATTGTATGGAAAATATGAGAAAAAGAGCAGAAACTATCATTGAATTAAAAGATTCACTTCATTTTCATGAAATGAAGCTGATTTATGAATAAAAGGTCATAAATTTCTGTTCAGTTCAAACAGAAATATTTGCAAAACCAATAGAGCTATACACAAATGGTTTTCAGTTTCCTAAAATTCAAGTTTTCCTCTATCGATAACAGTTTGATTTAGGGAAGATTGCTCAACTTTGAGATGTGGTGTTTTTGCCTTCTCTCATACGGAATTGCCCTTCTGCTGGGGGAACATGGATTCAATTTCAAATTAATTTTGATTCTAATATTTGTTTTACATGTATATAATGTATACCTGAATCGAAATATTCATTATTAATGCTGGACTGAAATGTGGACAGAAGTTTCCTTTTTGTTTAATTTCCAGCTTTTAATATATAAAAGTACATACAGGTACATACCTGGTTTAAATCATGAAAAGGTAAAGATAAAAGGATATTTGAGCTCCCCTGCTATTTCCAGCTAATCAGAACTACTTCAAAGGCATTTTCATATCTATAGCGGATATTAAGTTATCATTGTTTTCTTTCCTTTTTTTCAGAATCCATGAACGATTGCAATAAATTTGCGGTCAGTGGTGAAATGACAACATGCCTACTAATTGGTAGATCTTTGTAGGCCTACCAAACCTGTGGCTTTGGAAAAGCTAGCTTGGCTAGCCTATCCTGCATGCAATGCCTGACCTCAAAATTAATCTTGTGATATCCCAATGAAAAGACGGATATCTCTTTCAATTAAACGCTACTCATATATATAGCCTGTGGAGCTCGCAAACGTCAATAAGGGCAGCTATAAATACCCCTTCTTCTTTTCTTTCCCCCCTGTCTCTCCTCCTTCTCTATGGAAATCCGTATCTTGAGGCTTTATTTAGCCGCGGGACAGATTTATCATACCCTCATCAAATGCAGCCCACGTCCAAAGAAAAATTGCAATTATACAATCTGGAGACTTCAAAATCAAAAGTTTGCGAGGCTCATAAATTTGTGCTGCCTGGAAGCCCCAGATCAGATGAAGATATCAGATATCAGATATCAAATCAAAATTATAATATATATTGTATTGGTACCTCAGCAATGTCTTAGCAAATGAGTTGAGGGACCTCGGGGGCACGGAGAGGGGGGTGGGGATGGGAAAGGGGGAGCGATAGAGAGGCGAGAGCCAGAGTGAGCAGCAGCCTGTAATTGCAGTTGGAGCGATGAGCAGCGAAAGGAAAATTAAACCAGCTTAACTAATGAGTGGAAATTGAATCCTCCTTGACCAACCAAATAAAAAACACAAAAACAAAGAGGACCCGATTGGATTCGAGAGGAAAACGATAAAATGTCTTGAAATTGAGCACCGACGAATATTGTCCCGGGCATTGCTTTCCAATTTCCTGGCATCACTAAACGCAATATTGTTCAATCACGGGGGAAATCCACCGTCATCAATCATTCACTAACGTGCAGCACGTACTGTACATGTAGGACTGCACGATTAAAATTGAGCCGAGGTGCCATTCATGCTTTATTCTTAATGAGGAAACTTTTGCTGGCAAGCCATAGTCTACTTTCTCTTTAATCACCTGGACAGTGGGACTGCACATGCAAGTCTCATTATTGGAATGAGATTGTTCCTTTCGGGCGGGTGGGGGGACTTGAAAAGAGAGAGTCGAGAGAGATGTGTTTTCAAAAAACTTGAAAAGAGGAAGAGAGGAGAGAATCTAAATGTAAATGTATGAAGTCTACAAAAGTCACAAAATCAATCAGATTGGCACCAGAAAGGGAAGTTGGATAGGAAAAGCTGACAGAAATAACCAATGTTTGCATACAAGTACAGCCTGTACATGTGTTTAAAGAGATTCTCAAGTATTGGTACTTTATTAAAAATGCTTTCTAGCAAATTGATTGCGTGAGCTTACTTTCTTTGTTTGAATTCCATGAGATACTCTGTAATTTGGATCTGTTTAATTCAAAATGCTTTCAATGAGATGTACACTATGAAATGTAAATTTTGACTACAATGGCATCAATGGCTTGTGTGTTAATATCTGTTTGAATTCATTGTGATTTCATCTTCAAATTGGATTTTTAAACTCTGCCTCAAATTGCCAAGTGCATACAATGTATTTGTATCAATTAATTCAATTTTAAAAAGCTTAGCAGACAAGCGTAAAAAAAGTCATGAGTGCATTTTGTTCTAGATAAGGCATTCCGTTTTTCAAAAAGAATGTATTTGCAAATAAAGTGAAATTTTCAGGTCATTGCAGCAGAACTTCCAGCCAACCGAATTGTATCTAACCACTGATAATGTCTGGTGCTCTGCAAACGCTTCATCGCAACCGCTGTGATTTTATCACTACTGTCTTGAAATAAAAGAGGACAACATTTAAAAAACTGCAGGTGTGCGAGTGTTATCGGCAAATGTACCAATCAATTTCCAAGGGAAGAGGCGGGGTCCTTGCCTCTCTAAAGTCTCCTTTTCCACAATAAAGGATAGCAGGAGGAGGAGGAGGAGGAGGAGGGGGGGGGGTAAGAGGGGAATAGAAGGGGGAAATTTTAGCCTTGAGGTGGAAGAAATCCAATTCACACCACTCGGAGTAAGTGTTGCAGACAACCGGGGCAGCATTCATAAATATACTAGCGATCGAGCCAGCCAGCGAGCCAGGCCATGTGCAAACTTCTCCTTTTTTAAGATCTTCTGTATTCTTTCCACCTCCCGCGCCGGCGGAGAAATGCAATTTACTTCAGCTAAATGGCAATTGAGCAGAAGGGGTTGATTTTGCACACATGGTCGGACAGGGAGCAGCATACTAATGGCTTCAACAGGCTTCGAACGTGGAATAGTTCCCTTCTTCGCATTCAATTCAAATTCCAATGCGAACTGTTAGAACTACTGTACATACTTGTATGATTTACTTACATTACTTATATTAAAGAGCACACATTTCTATCTTTCCCCTTTTCTTTCATTTTTTAAGATTACAGAATGAAAGCACAGAACATAACATTTCAATTCAGTGTTGGCAAGAAAGCACACAAGAACACTACAACCATATATCCTCAATACTAACTTTTGGTGTACATCCGCATCTACGTATTCCATTGTATACCATGGTGTGTGCCTTTTACATACATGTCTGTCATATTGTAATGCTCCCAAGGGAGTATAAAGTGCACTTCATTGTGCTGGATGCTGTTTACTCGTTGCCTCGCAATGGACAGAAAATAGTTTCCAATCAGAGAATTGAAGCATTTCAAATAATATGAATTATCACTTCTAAATTAAAAGGTGTTTATGAGTTCATTGTATTGCATCTATAGATGTATAACGAATCAGTTTCCAATCGACAAATGGGAGAATATCTAAAATAATAAAATCAACACTTCTAAAAATGCACGTTGTGACCTTTGTAACACGTACTGCACTGATCACAAGGTAGTGCTGCATAATTTCGAGTCACTGTTGTAGAGGAGGCCGGCCATGTAACTGTAAGCGAACTCTCTCAGACCATCGGCCGAAGGTAAAAACAAATTGAAATTAATATTTCATGGCGAGCTCAGCTTCAGTTCAAACTAGAACAATGGAATTAATCCATAATAAGTGTAGCCATATCGAGGGCCTTTTTAAAGGTTGTTCGGATTCATATAATCAGAACACACAGTGCCAACTTGAAAACGCTTTGCGCACAGTACATAATACATACTGGCTCTGCGTTATTATGCATTGCACATATTAAAAACTAGCCTAGTTCAAAATGGCTATCCGCGGTGTATAGCATCCCCAAAATGCTCATTCAGTCACACATGTTGGGCCCCTTTAAACCACAATTCCTCTCGAATGACGTTGTAATGTCACTAAAAGCACCATATCAGTCAAGAATCATCACCTCACTGTACAATGTTGTGCAGTCAAGGTGACTGTCAAAATAAAGTCAAGTGCTACATCAGATTTCAATGACCGTGAAAAGCCATGTCCTTTTTTGTTTTGCGTGTGTGTGTGTCGTTACAGCTACCATACTATTTCAAAAGCTAAAAAGAGAGGCACTTTCGATAGTGCATAATTCATAAGCTGGAATTAAAATATCATCAATGGGTATTACATACTCTGATGACTAAGTATAGCACTAGGGTCATATCTGTTTAATAGTTAGATGCTATTTGAATTTAAAAATAATAACGCCCAGGTAAAACCATGGGGTGTGAATATTAAGTAGGCCTTTTAAATAAATTATTGCAAATTGTATCCTAGTCTCACTGCACTGTACACTTTAATATATTCAATGTATCTTCAATGTGTCAGTCAAGAATCACCACATGACTGTACAATGCATCATTGAAGGTGAAGTTTTATTGAATTTACATCAGATTTCCTTGAACCTACATGTATTCTCACACTGAGAGTGCTCTATTTTTTATGTTGTGTGTGTGTGTATGTGTATGTAAGAAAGTGTGTGTCTTCATGCCGGGCTCAAATGCTCCCAAGTGAGTAAAAGTGCACTTTATACTTGCTGAAGCTATGACTGAGGGTTAGGGTCAACATGGGGTGGGGTCAACATGGGGTAAGGGGGGGGGGGCACATGCTCCTTCCATTATTTGCAAAACTGTTCCCTTCTGTTTATAAAACAGAAGGGGAACAGTCTTAAATAAAGGAAGAGTGTGCCCCCCCCCCCCTACCCCCCCCCCCCCCCCCCCCCCCCCCCCCCCCCCCCCCCCCCCCCCCCCCCCCCCCCCCCCCCCCACCCCACCTATTAATTTGCTTGTCCGCCATCAGTTTGACCAAGCTACACCATTGACTTTATGAGCTGGTAACTAATAGTAATGGATCAAAATTAGGTTATGAAAACTATAATGCCCACATGACGAAAAATAAAAACATTGAGCCTTTTATATTTATCAACAAGTTTTACCAATTGAATCAAGGGCTCACACTACCAGGTGAATAAAGCTCAACGTTTAGGTCAAGGAAGGAAGCATGACTGCACTAAAGGAAGCAGTCAAGGTGAAATACAAATAAACATTAGATTTCCTTCAGTTTATACATGTAATATATACATCCAAGGAGGTATAAGGTTAGCCTTATACCTCCTTGGTACATCTAGATGTACATTTGAAATGTATGCATGCACTCTAGCTGATGTGAAGAGTCATGTGCTTCATTAAGTGTTGTATGAATCGTATCATCTGGGAAGTAATCCAGTGGGCATAGTATGGGCAAACTGATTTGTAAATGTTAATTTTTATTTATTTTATTTTATTTATTTGTTTGTTTGTTTGTTTTGTTTTTGTTTTGTTTTGTGTTTTTTGTTTTTTTGGGGGGCACACTAGAGATATATTTATTTAATTATAATTTCATAGACCCCAGTCTGAGTAATGTAGCGATCAGACCTGAATTGGTTAATTTGGACAGCTGCATAAGCTGCCCTAGTTTCCCCACGATCATGCAGTATGCACACACGTACAATTGCTGTTGACTTATTCAATATCTACGGAAAGAATTAGTTTCCAATCAATGGAAAGGGAGCATCTAAAATAATAAAAATTAACACTTCTAAAAATAAACGTTGTGACCTTTGTAATTGTAACACTGTGCAGACGAGGAGTGAGCTGGATTTCGAATCAGGAGCAAAATTTGGTTTTGATCGGAACGTGAGCGGTGAGCATTCTCACTTGATCAAATGAAGGCCCCTTTCTGAAGGGTATAGGAGGAGCATGTGTGCATCCACAACAGATAATTGTTCATGATGGTGTTATACTGGCAAACCCATCAATTGTAATTAATATTATTTCTATATTGTCAATATATTAATATTCTTGATTTATTGATGATTTTAATTATCATGGGATTGTTGAAAACAGGGGACCAGCCTCAGCCAATGGCCTTTTCTGGTCCCTCGCATCCCTATAGTACCCAAATATGCATTTATTTATTTATTATCATTGTTGTTGTTATTGTTGTAACAATCATTGTACAATAGTTATCTCATTATATGTTGTAAATAATTTGTATTTTATTTTTTTTTTGTGTTTGATTGTTTTTCATACTACTTTTGTATTTTGAACTGAACTGAAATTAACATTTGATAGTAAAGTCAAACCTGTGTATAGTGACCATCTGAGGGATGCAAGAAAGATGGCCACTGTAGACAGGTGACCTCTACAGACAGGTTCAATAACACTTGTCTAAAATCTAGGCAGCAGATCACTTTTGGTGGCCACTAGGCTGATATAGACAGTTGGTATGTTTGTACACATGTAAGTACATTAGTACAGGAATCCAAAGCAGATCCTGAAAAGTTTTATACAAATTCTACACTAGTTCCAATTATTTATAAATAGATAGTATGGGAATGTAAAGTTTTACCCAAGGAGCCTCAAATTCAAATAGAAACTTCCTTAGTTTGTATGTACGTGTTCTTTCGATCGCACCTACACAATGTTCTTAAATTTGGACAAAAGCCTGTAAGGCTCTCAGAAGTAAAGGAATCCAAATTGTTTCAGCAATCAGTATCAAATCTTGAAAGGGCCCTAAAAGTGCTGTGCTCGAATTTTTAGGAGGCAACTTCAAATTGGTAAATGGTCGAATCATTGAGCCGGGGTTCTTCGATAAAAAGGATGCAAGAGAAAACCCAAATGAAACCGAACACCCGCCTAAGCTCTAAAAGTGACAAGATTTCAAGTCTCCGGGCAGAAAATCAATTTCAGCTACCTCGCAGAGCGCGTGGATGCACACACAATTTGAGTGAAACTGGATTCCCTGTCTCTTTGCTTGTTTTAAATCCTCCCTTTTTACAAGAATCTATCTATAGGCTTAGTCTTTGCACCTGAGAAGTCAGAGGAATTTTTCTTCAATAGTTAGAAGAACAAAAATGCGAGGTGAAAGCAATTGAAAGTCCTGAAATCAAATAATATGATTTACATTTTGTTCTGCTTTTTCCAAGTCTCATTTCAATCCAATCCAATATTTGTTCATTACTAAAATATGGGCAAGGGGGATATTTAAACAAATAACAAATTCACTTTTATAATACGATAACTATCACATATTATTGAACACCCCTTTTTTATTTTGACTCCCTTGAATCTTCATTCTCTAATTTTGCTTCAAAATTAAAATGTTCAAGGATTCATTTTAAATTAACATTGTGCACTAATAATTTGATTTGTGTGTGTTGTACGTGATAAGCATTAGTCTCAGATGCATCATAACTAAAACCAGGCTGATACTTTACAGTCATGGGCAGCGCGAAAATGGCAAACAAATGTTGAATACTCTGGAATAAACTCAATTATACCATTAGCATCAGTATCGTTACAGCTAGAAGCTACATTTGTATATCTGGTACAGTATCAGGGAATATAGTGAGACAGGCAAACTGTACAACATGGTGTAGCATTTGTACATCACTAGATTTATAAGCAATTGAGGCTCCCTAAATTTAAGGAAATTGCATGTAACACTTTATAGCCTACGGTATCAGACTCTTATTGTTTCGTGTTGTGCTTGACTAGATCAATACAATATGTTATCATCCCCTCCAATCACGTTTTTAGACAGAAGAAATTCAATGAACATGTGTATTGCTGAATAAACATTCTTGTAGCTGTGAATAGTTTAAAGGGGAAACAAATAAAGTGGTCACTGTAGACAGATGACCTCTATCTAGACAGGTTACATAATTGTTTTCTCTGCAGGGGATCACCTTTAGGTGGCCACTATAGACAGGTGGTCATTAAGACTATATATATTTGTGTTTTGTTATTAACCCATTAAATGAGTTTCTGAAATCCCAATAGACTTTGTACACAACCCACCCGGTTCGCGTAGTCAAGGGGTTAAGATGTGACGACACCGGTATTATGCCACGGTCCCTGTATGATTTATACGTCTTTCAATATTTACACTTGGTCACAAAGTTCAAATATTTCTGCACACTGTTCTGTCTGTTAGCTCTATGTACGTAGGATATAATTTGTACAGTACATGTTAATGTAAGAAACACTGTTCACACAATGCTATGAAACGATTAAAAATATTCTGGACGTGAAATACTAACAATTTCTTGTGAACATCATAGTGTACGTAAATGGTTTGGGTACAGTGTTAAATGGTCTGGTGTGAATGCAGGGGTGAGCTGTTAATGTGATGGCCCCAGCTGAAACCAGGACATTATTTAACCAATCGAGGCAAGATTGATGAGCAATCGAGACCACATTTATCCCCGTAATTACATTCAGCATCTGCCGCCTTTATTTTGTTCTATTTCTGTGCTGAAACACAGAGCGCTTTACTAAATCGCACAATTATCCTTCTCTTCTAGTTCTTTTTTTTTCCTTCTGAATTTTGGGTGAACACTCTGCTGAACATTTTCCCTTCGGCAGTTTGCTTATTTATGTGTGTTCTGAATTCTGTTTAAATACCATTTCTTAAGGTTCAGCAGACAAATTTAAGTGAACTCATTTTCATGCAGTGACCCTATATAGCTCCAGGACCCCATATTATATTTACTTGTACGGTATATAATCAAGGAAATAATTAATTTTCAATTTTAGGGGGCTACTTTTTCAATCTAATGGATAATACAAAATATTTCCCATGATACCCTATGGTAATTGAGGGGCTACCTACTCATTTCAGGGGGCTATTTGGAAAATAAGGGGGCAAAGTCGCCCTCAGCCCCCGTGTATTTAATCATCAACATTTTAAAAACCTAGTTACAAAAGTTTTGATTGACAAGGCAATTATGAGCTGCACTGGTCATGCAACAAATAAAGCCCATATTATATCACAGACCTGCTCTTTTTAATATCCTAATTTCAGAATTCTTAAATAGTTAATGATAATAGCTTGATTAAGTACCACTCTCTAGTTAATAGCTGCCCACATGTCCCTCCTAACCTTTTAGGAGCATGGACTTAATGACTGCAGGTCTTTTCATATTCTCCATATTTAAGAGTTAATGCCCATCTGCCATCTACAGGGGGTACATAAGCTATGTACCTTCTAACGTAATCCTGTTCATGCATTTTTTTTTACTCAGCCGAAAAACTGTTAGAGGTCTGGTTATCAATCATTCACAATAAATAGAATTCATGAAAAGCGACAAATGCGATTTCCTGCATGCGAGTTTCCCATTAAGTTCACATCCATTAGGGCAACGCAAAATATATCTGGGTCCGGGTGGACGAACAATCTTGATCGTGCATGATATTTTTCTCACAAAGTGTTCTCGACAGATTTCTTCATGGCATTCTTTGAGCGTGCATCACAGAAACTAGAAATTATGGGCTTTCACAACACGTACGTTAGACAATATTGCCCTGGGTAGGCTATTTTAGGCAGGATATATTGTATTTCATCAACTCCACTGGGTATTCCTCTCAGTCTGAGCGAGTATAGCCTAGCTATTTTACAACATGAGTGCGGGATACAATTACCAAATAACTTGTCATTTTTCATCATGTCTTCAATACTGACAAAGTTTTGTCCTCCAATTTTCAGCTGACAAATGTTGAATAATTGCACATTTTTTAACTGTACTTTAATATTTGCAAGTTTACTTCCTACTGTCCATGTTGAACCATTGATGATGAATTGATTTTTGGTATACCATGCATTCTCCAATATTCATAGACCATACTGCAACAGTATTTGGGAAGATAAACAGAATGAACTACATGTAATATGTACAAGTCCTTTTAAATATAACTGTATGAGTAAGGTTTTAACATAATTGTACTTTCTTCTCTTTTAAATATCGAAGTCCTGGCAATTAAGACTATACAATCTATGATTCTATGCATACAAACAAATTTGAACTCCTGAAAATTAAATTAAAAAGGATACTCACCACTGTGTTACAGGCAGCATTGCTGATATAGGAAAGCACTGCAGATGTCGAACCACTAAGACAGTCCTTGACAGCCTGCAGGAAAGCTGTCTCCACTTCATCCATGCTGTAGGTACAGAGAGCCGACTCCACGTCAGCAGAAGCATCTGAAGAACTCAAAGAGAACACAGCAAAGAGGACACTCTCAGAACCATTCAGGGAGTCTCTGAGGCTACCCCCTGGATGACCAACGTGCGCTGCTTGGACAACGCTGTAAGACGATCCAGGAGAGCTCCTGCTCTCACACCGCAACGTGATCTCCGTGTAGGATGCAAGATATTCATCAGCTTCGTAGCACACCCTCCCTAGCTTGCTCAAGTAGCGCCCGCTTCCATCATCCTGGTTCATCACAAAATACACGTTGCCGTTGTAGGTGAAGGCGCCTTTGTAAGAGATTTCAAAATTCTGGAGCTGGAGATTGATATGCTCTAGATATCCACTGCTGTATTCGAAGAGCGAGGTTTCCACGTCCCACCGCCTAATAGGGTTGATGATGGATGCTACTCCCCTGTTCAGAGTGTTTGCAACGTACAGCATGGTTGCAGAGCTGGGTCCAGGAGCTACCACCCCGACAGATGTCAGGTCTGCAGAGTCCCCTGGTACAACAACTTCCATACCCATGCGAGGGTTTAACACCCGAGATATGTCTGTCAGGCTTCTTATTGCACAGAGTCCATCGGATCTCCTGCAGGTTACCAGGCTGCTAGCATCTCCTGGTAAGATGGCAAGAATCTTGGAGGAGTCCTGACAGAGAGGGTCCTCTACACATTCAGACCTCGAGATGCCTGTCCTATCAGACACGTTAAAGTTTGACGTCAAGTGATACAAATATTTGTCTGCAGCAACATAGACGTTACCTGTCCTGTTATCAAATGCAAAGTGATCAAGTGTTGTCCATTGTTCTGCGGACTGTGTGAATGAGGCAAGAGTGTAACTGTCTGGAGATCTCAGAGCCCCTGAAGCAATCTTCAGGAGGAATATGGATGACAGGATGAAAAGCTTTATTGTTGCCATCGTTGCAGAATGTGTCTTGAAGGGACTGACTCCAATTTCTCTCATCTTGCACTTCATCACTGTGGGTACCTGGATGCAAAAAGGCAACAGAAAATAAACAAATAATGTTATTAAGCTTTATTCGTCTTCCCACCTCTCTGATGCAATATCATTGATTATTTGACCAAAGACCTACATGTAGTCAGTTGGATAACATGTATTTGAGTCAAACAAACTGGTTGTTCCTCCTATTCTTCCATGTCAAGCCTCATCCTTAACTGCAGTACTGATCAATAATTTGTTTTAATACATATCAAATAAAAAGTTGGGCCAATAAAATGTTTGTTTTGGGCCATCACTTATGCTAGAAAAATATTTTACTTGGCCAACAGAGCCACAAGTGAAATGATGTGAATAGTGTGGAGCCCTCTTTTTTTAGCAATATTTCATTTTAATTTTTGCAGATCTTTCAAATGCAAACCATTTTTTTACAGTAACAAAATAATTCAGGGGCCATTTCTTTATGACAGAAATGCTATTTTCAAGACTAGTTCTAGGCGAATTTTCAAGAATAGGAGATATGACCCCCCTGGCCTTTTGCAGGGTGGTCCTGAAGTTTCTTGAACATCGTCCAAATAAACAAGGATCGAATGCATTCATGCTTTCCCACTCTGTATAACCATGATCAAGGAGGTATTGGTGTAACCACAATTTCAGAACTCCAGGAAAGTTCACAAGGAAATCTTCCTGATATTCATAATCCAATATCCGTCTCATAAACACATTAGTTAGCATTATATTGCCAATATTGTAGCATTTTCAAATCTATAGAAGGAGGGAGAAGACTGCAACGTTCATTTAAAATTTGTTAAATTTATGTTGATTTTCGTTTCCAGCTATATCTGCACAACAATCCTCTTTAAGTTTACCTCTAGTAGAATTGTCATCTACTACAAATTTCTACAAAAGTCACATGTATTATATTTTTCAAATCTCTTCATTGGTATAATTAACACTGTGTTTATTCTTTGCGATATTCTGATATATTCTGATGTTTCAATCTTCCATTTTTTTCCCTACAACATAACATGTACAAATTCAGTAGCTTAAATTCAGGTTGAACAAAGAGACCTACGAACATTGCATGAAATACATCCCATTTCACAGAACCTGACATTTGAATGCCAAATCACTTCCCTGGCTGTTTGACATTGCATTGCATTTTTTTTAAACCCACTCAGGACAAATCGGTTGTTGTATAACATGGATTCCCCACTGGCCATCCAAGCCCCTAACTACTTTCATGGGGATTGGAGGGACCAGCTCTGAAAGGGTTAAACCGAGGTGAATACAGTTCTTCATTCCATACAAACTGCACCCCAGGGTATCACAAACAATTTTCCCAAATATGGGCTGTGTGCTAGCAGGAGAACTTGGGAGACAGTTTCTGTAGACAATGTACCTGCAGCATCTTTCACCACTCTACTTCAAACCCCTTTCACATAAAAAAAAAAAAAACCTCACAACCGTGATTGCAATTTTCCTGATCATTAGTTGGTTTAGTTTTTGTGTTTTACTCTACTTCAAACCCCTTTCACATGACTTAAAAACTTCACTAAGTTGTGACGGCAATCTGATCATTAGTCTGTTTGGTTTTAGGAGAACTTGGGAGATAGTTTCTGTAGACAATTTACCTGCAGCATCTTTCACCACTCTACTTCAAACCCTTTTCACACTGTTAAAAAAACCTCACAATTACAATCGGATCATGGCAATCTAACTGATCATTATATAATAGCAGATTCAGTTTTTGTGTTTTACTCTACGTCAAACCCCTTTCACATGGTTAAAATACCTCACAATTACAATCGGACCATGGCAATCTAACTGATCATTATATAATAGCAGATTCAGATTTTGTGTTTTACTCTACGTCAAACCACTTTCACATGGTTAAAAAAACTTCACAACTACAAACATGATGGGCAATCTACCTGGGCCCATATTCATACACAGTTAAAAAAAATTAAACAACTTTTTAAACAACCAAAAACGCTGTTTAAGCCGGTCCCTCTAACAACGTTGTTTAAAATTTTGAACAACCAAGATCTGGTTGTTCAAAATTTTAAACAATGTTGTTAGAGGGACCGGCTTAAAAAGCCAAAAATGCTGTTTAAGCCGGTCCCTCTAACAACATTGTTTAGAATTTTGAACAACCAACATCGTAGTTGTTCAAAATTGTAAACAACGTTGTTAGAAGGACCGGCTTAAACAGCGTTTTTGGTTGTTTAAAAAGTTGTTTAATTTTTTTTTACTGTGTAAACCCTCACTAGCTTAGTGCCATCATTTATAAGTCTATTTTAGATAGCAGCCATATCTAAGTTTGCAAGAAGAGATTCTTGTATTTTCCAACTTTGTCACACTGTTCCTTGCAATAGTCAATAAGTATCTTCTAAGTTTTAATAAGAATTGCAATTAAATCTTGTTCGCAATCATGACCACAAATTACAAAAGAGGTCATTTTGTCTGTGACTGAGTAAACCTCTTTATTGCTACCCCATTTCTGTCAGTCTTGTTTAGATCATCGTCACCCAACTACCCTCCCCCTACAGGCATGGTCAATTGCAGGTTAATTAACCATCTGAGACTGAGAGCCCAAATGAATAGCAAGCATCCAATTTACCTAATTCTTCATATATCAAGTTCAGTTGGATCTAGTTCAATCCCCTTTCCTCTTTCGTACATCCACGATGGATAGAATGGATAGATGATTAATTCCACACTTATATATACTGGGTGCATGAAAGAACGAATCAATAGATATTTGTATGCTATGAATATTGTGATTTGACCATGGCATGCACTCGGAGGGTTAAAGGGTTGTTAAAGGTTGATTACAAAAAAAGTAAGAAAAATGTAAGAATCACAAACCATTTAATTGTAAGCTCTTCGACTTCAGGTTGTTAAGTACCGACAATAATCGTAATCCTTTTCAGTTAGATTAAGTGTCAAACATCCGCCAAGCAAGTGTCTGCAATGTATCGTTAATATGATCGTTAATAAGAAAATACATTTAAGAAAACTAATACTAGATATTTTCACTGATATATTAGTTATAATCACTTTATAATCATGACCACAATCAAGTTTGTTTTGTCCAAGTTTGTTTTGTCCAAGGATGTGAAAAGGCCTCTTCTTTCACCCCACCCACCATCCCTGTCAGTCTAGTCCGCACCTACATTGTAGAGTATCAGGAGGGGCCCCCCTGCAGGCATCGCATGGTCACTACTAGGTCAATGACAGGGTCGCCATAGGAATGCCAACCAACAGTCCACTTACAGCCAAGCTGAAAAACCCCCCTACTCCCTAGACGTAAATAAGTCCGCCTAATAATATTATAATAAGGCAGATCTAATTCAGAATGTCTGTTTAGGCTGATGTTCCACTGCCAGAATAGTTCAGTTGTCAGGTGCATTAATATCAAAGCAGAGAAGTCCTTCCCACCTCTCTGATCAAAGTAACTGTGCATGCAGTGTGCTGACGTTAAAAAGAAATATTTGGTTGCGAGTTATCAGTTGTCAAGCGCGATAGATCCGTAGCTGTGATGACAGTAGTCGGCAGGAACGTGGGGAATCTCACTTTTTGTTGGACATGACATTTGTACTTTGTGTGATATGATTTCTTTGTAGGTATACAATCGTACATGTAAGTAGGCGTATGGGAAATACGCTGTATTTGGGCAGCGTGGGTGGAAAGAGCCTTGTTATTTTACTAGCTCTGTCATAGCCAGAAGTTTTTACTGAATGACTGACTTTAGACAGAGAGGTGACTTTGAACAGAAATTATTTCATGCTGGCTTGTTCCTTAACCAAAATAATTTGTTTAATTAAAAGTTGATCAGATTTTAATGTTCCTATAAATGTTGTCTGCACAATATTTTTGAAGAAAAAAAAAATTGTAAGGTAAAAGAGCAATTATGAAACAAACTTTTGTCCGAAGCCTACCTATTTGTACCAACTGAAGGCGATTTTTGATTTTAACCCAAGGTTTAGGACTGGTCCATAAAATACTTTGGCTGGGGTCTATGGAGAATACATGCTAATCAATCAGTTCTGAATGGGTTAAATATAACATGCACTTTACACAGACCAAGCATGAATGGGTTATACACAGCCAGATCAAGCCAACAGAAGGGGGAAATATACCATACAAATATTTTATCTTGCAAGTTTCTTCAGAGGGAAGGACTTTTCTTATAACAAAACACCACATACATGTACATCAAGTTCATTCTTAGGCAAAAAAGAATTTAGAGAAAACAGGATGCAAAACTCAAAAGGGGAACATGTCTAAAGAAATTGGTATTTTTTATGCAAGTTTCTTCACATTCACATACTCTACATGATGGTTAAGGGAAGCAATTTATCACAACACATAAATCAAGACTATCAAGTTCCCGCTTAGGCAAAAAAAAAGACAAACAAGAAAGAAAAGAGGATGAAAAAACTCAGGATAGGATCTCGCCAAAAAAGGGGGAAATCTATTGTCAAGTTTCTTCAAATTCACATACTCTATAGATCTGATCAGATGGGAAAGGCAAGAACCTTTATTGTTGCAACATAAATCAAGTTCATATAGCTCAGGGGCAGAGTGGGGGGGGGGGGGGGAGAAGAGAGAAAAAAGGAGGATGAAAAAAAACTCAGGATAGGATCAAGCTAAAAGAAGGGGACAATCTAGAAAAAAAAGGGGATATTTTATTATGCAATTTTCTTCACTTTCACATATAGTTTAAAAGATGGGATGAACGTTTCTTGTCACAACAGAACACACTATATAAATCAAGTTCACGCTTAGGCAAAAAGAGAAAACAGGATTTTAAAAACTCACGATGTAGGTCAGTCAGTACCTGAGGCGGTTTTCCATTTGCAAAGGTGCTGATTTTCACTTAGAATATTACCATGGAATTCTGTGATATCTCCTTGATATCACTGGCATACATTATGACAAACTTTGCCATCTAGACTATGGGGCTGCTCTTGTTTGTAAGGAAATAAGGACGCGACACTGCGTATTCATAAGATCAGTACTATAGTAATATTATAATTTTTTGATGTAGTGCCTAATATGATTGATAATCATCTCTTTTTTAAATAGCACTTTACCCAATTAATATTTAATATGCTCAAGATGGTCATCACTAACATTTTCAATGCAATACAATTAAAACAAACTTTCAATACCTAAGTATCCCTCTCACGGAGGGTCAGACAGCAGTTGCTATGATTTTTAGTTTTGATGACCATTTAATTAGTTTAAAATGGTCATCAAAACTAAACATCTGTTATTATTTCAAGATCCAAATGTCAATACAATACAGTCTTAAGCTTATCTTAGTTAAATGATATTTTATTAACATATAATCTGACAACTTTTGATTTACTTGCAAAAGAAAAATGTAATATATATTATAAACTGTAAAGGGGAGATCTGGAACAGTAACAGAAGTTAGCAATATGATGCCACTGATAGGTTGTAACACTGTTCATAACCCCCTTCCCCCCTCTGAACGTGCCCCCCCCCCCCCCCCCCCCCCCCCCACACACACACACATGCACATCAACAAGCACATGCACACACATTCACACAAATAAACACAGACATACACTGCCCCTAACTGCCTTGTAGTGGTATGTGTGAACAAGACTTCACACTCAAACCCTTAGACTTAGTAGTTTTGGGTGTTAACAAAAAGACAGACAGTTTCTGACTTGTTTTATTTAAAAGAAAGAGAAGAGGAAAGCAAAAATATAGATGGAGTACTGAGTAACAAAATGTTAACTCAAGCAGATCAACAATTGTCACCGAAAGTTTCCTCCAATTGTGCCAGGCATTATCTCCTGCTGCAAGGCTTGTGTGCGGGACGTCCAAACACCCCGGAGAGGAAACAATAATCGGCTCCTGCGAGGCCAGATTAAGCGCCCAAATTGGTCATTTATATGGATTTCTTCAGCTGTGCATACTGCATCAAAGACTCGGGAACGTTTTGTTTGCGTGAGAGCAAACATACAAATGCTTTAAAATAAATGCGGTGGGCAATCTCAGAAGCTTTTTAGAAACGTTTGCGGTGGTTGAGGGCAATAGATTGTGACTTTCGCAGATTTACACAACTATGTGTACACACACTTACGTCATTTACCGTTGTTATACCCAAACATGAAGCCAAATTATGGAAATTGCACCCTTTTTATTGACAATTCAGTAGCTTCCACTAGGTTCTGTCACAGGTCTATACAAGCTCAGATTTCAATAAAGAGGATACAATTTTAAGAGATATTTGCATGCATTATAATAAACGCTGTCAATGTTGTATAATGTGGTGTGTTTCACAAGATGACACCCTTCTGGGAACCACCATGAATTATCCTGATGGCAAACCTTAACCTACTAGATTTTGCCATCCCCATCTTAATACAGTACCCACCAGATATCCGTAGGCAGTGGGTTAGCAGAACAGTTCTAACTTTGGAAGAAAACAAGTACATTGTAAGAAGGCCCAGTGTATTGGAAATTAACCAACTGCATATTGTTTTAGGGGCACAGCTCTACAAAGTATGCACTTTCCGATATATATGTACAGTGGAATCTCTATAAAGAGCTCTGAATGAATCAAAACCTCAGGACTGCATGGTCCCGAAAATACTAAGGCAGGGGTCTACATGGAGAATTATACTAAATAATAGCATTTATCAATCAGTCCTGAATGGGTTAATATTTATAACAAGGTCATTTTGCTGGTCCAAGCTCTTCATTCTATTTCAAATTTTACCAGATATAACAGGATATATCTGATAATACCAGACCTATTTTCTTGGTACCAAGGTCCTCACTTAAAGGGATCTAGTATCATTGTCCAAATCCTCAAAACTTACTTGGAACTTTAGCAGACTTACTCTCATACCTTGTTGTATTTGTTTGTATTAATAATAGAAGCATGGGACAGGTTTTGTCATTAAAAAGATATTTACGATTGAAACGTTTAAATTCTTAACTATCCACTAGAGAGTCAAAATCATGCACAAAGTCAGTGCAACAAGTAAATAGTGAATATCACTTTGCCTTTTCCCTCATTACTCGGCCATATCACATTCATGAAATTTGCACACATTACTTAGTGGACATATCAGATCACAACAATACACATTGTATCAACCATTCATCACTTTTTTGCACATTAACAAAGTTAACTAGGTCCCTTTAAATGAGGTTCCACTGTACAAGGAAATCAGAAACTGAAATCAGAGGAAGTTTGGGAAAGCTCTCAATTGAGAAAAAGAGGAAGGCAGGAAATGGACCAGATGTTTGCAAAGATAATACTGGTTGGAAAGGTCTTGGTCAGAGGATGGACACTCCAAAGTCCAAAGTGATGAGAGGATACTTAAATCAAGATCAATGGATTGACAGATAGATTGATCCAATTGATTGACAGATGAATGAATGGATGGATGGATGGATGGATGATAAATGGATGGACATAGTAGATCTATGGATGGATCTATGGACGTGGAAATATTGGTTGGATGAACTTGGATGGCTCTGAGAGAGATAGATAGATCTATCATCTATGGATGGATCTAGATGTGAATATGATTGGATGTATGGACGATAGACAGATTGTTAGATGGATAGAAAGACAGGGATGGAAAAACCTATTGATGAATGTATCGGCACATCATCAAACAAAAATGCACTCCAGCATTGTTGCTATAGCAATGACATTTAATCAGATCACAAGGGAACATTAAACTATAGGACTATATGCATATATGAATCGCATCCGTCAGACCTTCACAAGTCTAGAAATACCCAAGAGAAGCACAGATATTTTCTAATTCATGATATCAACACCCGCACACGCCATATCTTTTTTATGGCATCTTTACACCGCCGCAGCCACCTCGTCCTCAGCCACCATGGAAAACAATCGGCGAATCGCGACTGAGTGTTTGCAGTGACTGCCGTGAAACGGGGACAATGGATCGCCGGCACGCTCCCTGGTCGAAGACTCGAGGCGCGACGTGATGCCTGACATTCCTCTCCTCCTCCTAACGTTTCACCGTGGACGGCAAATCAGGCATCGCGTTTCAACTCTCATTGTAATTTGCAGATCCATACAGCTCACAGCACTGCACCTGCACCTGCCTTTTACTTTTAGCACCTAAACAAAAACCTTAATTATTACTTGGTCCTAGCCCTTTGCCATTGCCAAGGCTATAAATTCACCCTTTTTTCCCTTGTGGGCATGTCAAACAGAGAGATGGGAGGTAAATTAAAGCCTTTTGTCAATATTGGAAGCTCAAAACAAGAAATACAGGAACATGTAGCCTGCAACAGAGAAATCAATAAATTAAAAAAAATCCCTTTATCTGATTAATTTATATATTCCATTATAAACCCTGGAGTCAATCAAATCATATATTTGGAATTATAAAAAGTGGTAAACAGCATTTTTATTCTGTGGTCCCAGGTCAGTGCTTGGTCCTCTAGATGATCCTATATCTTGACTAGATTTGTCTGGCTAGTTCTTTGGATGAAAACAGATCTATGATTAAAATTATCAATCGCAATATTTGGAAACTTGTACAAAGTAATTCATATCATTAATCCAATATAGTCAAATTTTAATACAAATTTGTGAAGAGAGCTACTGGTATAAATGGTGATGTAACTTCTTGGATGTGTTATAATGATGATGAATGATGAATGATGAATGATGGATGATGATGATGATGATGATGATGATGATGATGATGATGATGATGATGATGATGATG
The DNA here is from genome assembly GCA_037951105.1 of Echinarachnius parma. Classification (NCBI taxonomy): domain Eukaryota; kingdom Metazoa; phylum Echinodermata; class Echinoidea; order Clypeasteroida; family Echinarachniidae; genus Echinarachnius; species Echinarachnius parma. The sequence goes on along the minus strand of JBAMJV010006842.1, from coordinate 10,404 downwards.
ATGATGATGATGATGATGATGATGATGATGATGATGATGATGATGATGATGATGATGATGATGATGATGATGATGATGATGATGATCATGATGATCATGATGATCATGATGATGATGATGATGATCATGATGATCATGATGATCATGATGATGATGATGATGATCATGATGATGATGATGATGATGATGATGATGATGATGATGATGATGATGATGATGATGACCTGAATGGAGATGATGATGATGCTGATGATGATGATGATGATGATGATGATGATGATGATGATGATGATGATGATGATGATGATGATGGTGGTGGTGATGATGTACCCTATATCTTTTAGCTAGAGAGTTAAATTAACAGAACATATGGAGCTCTCGCTGTTTTCATAAAACATCTACAATCATTTACACATGTACAAAAACTGCAGAAGGTGCTTTAGAATCATGGCTGACATAATATGACAAATCGGCATCTAAATAATTGATTTGTTTTGACAACATCTGCACTCTAATGGCAATATTATGCCTACTGCCTTATTAACACCACATGCTGCAAAAAGATAGGTTGTGAGTTGCTTATCAGTGATTGACATTATAAATGACAAATTTGAATTTCAAATTGTGATTGATTAAGGCAACATCTTCACCCTGCCAAATGCCAATGGCAAAAATATTCAAATGTATTTGTTAAATTTTCCATGGACCTGGATTTACTTTGTAACATCTTCAATTTGGCAAATAAAGATGAGACTTATTTGGGCAATTTAAATATTGTGATTGATTATCAGTGGCACCATCTGTACAATATGGTTCCCTCTTGCCCGTTTGACACCCGGTGCAGCGGTACATTTCATGACATGATTGAATGGGAATGACGAGGGCACGAGTAACCAGCTCCGTTACTGATTTGGCACTAATGGTCCCATCCCCTGGCAGTTGTCATTTTCATAACATCCAATTCACGTCACGACCGCTTCCACCCGACTGCAATAAAGACCTTCAAAATCATCCCTTATGGTTCTTCTTCCGAAGTTCTCGTTGTCGTCGTTGCAACCCCGACATATGTGACACAACGCATTAGGAATGAGAGTGGGTTCAGGCACCTCTTGTGGGGTGTACAACAGATTCCATAAATCAGCCCAGGGCACTAGAAATTAGAGAGAGTTGAAGAGGAGAAAACATGGAGGGAAAAAAAAGATTGCGAGGAGAAATAAATCCACCCAACAAGATGCACAGACACAGATTACCAAAATCTGGTACTTTGGACGAAGGATCGATAGCCCGGCGAACTGATCCCCTCTCTGTGGAAAAGTGGGACTTAAATCTCCCAAAGATTGGAGAAAAGGGCGAAAAAGGCACACAATTCATGCAATTCCCTCTATGGTCAAACAGAAGTGAATGGGAAAAACGGTAACCTTTGTATCCTGAGCGAAGAAAGAAACAACTTTCCCCATTGAATGAATTCACACAATGGCTCAGCTTCAACGCATGAATTCACTCCTCTGTTAGTGTTATGATACAAAGCCTAAAACCCTTCATTTAACTTTTTTTCTCAGGAGTAAATGGGCAAAGGGCACAATACTGGCATTGCTATAAATTTAAGAAAGAAGTTTGAACAATAATATTATGTGTACAAACAGTAAAATGGAGTCATGCGTCATGCATTACGACACAGATATAAATGTTATACAAAATCTGTGGAAACATGTGGCATTTCTAAAAGAAAAAGAGAAAAGAAACAGAGGATTGTACAGTCAAACCCGTCTATAGAAGCCAACCTGCCTATAGTGGCCACCAAAAGTGATCCTCTGCAGAGAATAACAATGTTATGGAACCTGTCTAACATATAGAGGTCACCTTGTTTTGAACTGTGAGCAGAATAAATTGCCCTTCATGGATCTTATATTTCCCTGTCACAAATCACCCTAAAGGTCAATTTATGCAAATTCCTGATGTAAAATTCATAAACCAATATGGCCATTAAATAAAATGCACACAAATATTTTAAAAACATAATTTGTGTTGCCAGAAACAAAAAAGAAACAATTTGTAATCTTAAAAATAGCTGTTACGTATAACTTTATAAACATACAATAAAATGCACACTGACTTTTCATAATATATATGAGCCCTGTCTTTCAATGAGCTTATTACCCCATTACATCAATGTTTTTACTTTGCTAAAAAATCATTTTCTAAAAAGCCCAACCTGGATATATCCAGGACCAGTCCTAAAAGGGTTAACGGCACCCACTCAGGCCTGAAACAAGGAACTTGGTGGAAGGAAAGACGGGAAATCGGAATTACGGTGGCTGCACCATTCCTCTCTTTCCTGATCAATATTTTGGAGGTAACAAAAGTAAGTTGATGAGTTACAAAGTTAAAAGAAAACCTGTACTTAAACCCACTCAGGGTGGTAAGGTGGTTTGATTGTAACATTCATTCTTCATAGTCCCAAGCCCGAGTATTTCCTAAATATCTGGACCAGTCCTGAAGGGGTTTTAATAGTTCAACCCGGTTAAAACAAGTTACAGGTTTATCAAAGTGCCAAATTTTAAATGCCAGAAAATGGGTATTATGGTATATTAAACAAAAATCAGTATGTTCCAAAGCTCAGTTAAACTTTAATGAAAACTATGGTTCAAAACAATTTGGTACAGTCATCTCTATTTCCAGTACTATTTTTCAATACCAATGACCCCCAGAAAAGGAAATAAAAAAGATGTTTACAACATGAGTATTGTTAACCCATTCGTGACTTGAACCAAAAATATTCATTCTCTATGGAGAATGTGTGTTGAAAACAATACTAGAACAAAAACACACCCTCAACGGGTTAACTCATTCACAACCATTTTATTTTCCATGGCTCCTACATGTAGACTATATATAAACACCATCCAAAACCTACATATTTGTTCAGAGGAAAAAAACATCAATCGGGCCATCAGGGAAAACAAATTTATCTTTTTACAGTTTAGATAAAATACAAGCATGTAGTGTGTGTGATAAGGATATGATACAGAACTTCATTTCATTTCTTTGGTAACTTTATGGTCAGGAATGATGCACGGTATCCAAAGTTGTAGAGTGAAGTATATGATAAACTGTTCAATTTCAAACAGATTTTTTGTGACTAGTCATACGTGTTGGTTGTCTATCATTCGATATGGAGACTGGAGAGACTTGAAAAAATCATAGTTACAACATCTTTTCGAGTCTCTCCAGTTGTAAAGAAATTACTCAAAAGAGACTTGCATTGTGTTTTAGTTTTGCCTTGGCTCTTCGGTGTCTTAGATAAGCAATATAGTTGACTCAGTGAGTACAAAACTAACAAAAGTAACCACAATACTGACATTCATGGAAGTCAACCTTCTTATTTTCAGTTGAAAAAACAAAGCATAGTGTTATAGTTTGTCTCATCTATTTTGGGCAAGCATGGTGCTGGTCAGAAATAGCCATATGTATCAAAACAGAGGTACATGCATTCATGACAGACATTCAATACACTGACTGAATGAATCATAATCATGACTAGTGGTCCATTCATTGTTGGCTCGCTAGCCCTGTATGAATGAATATGTTGTTTTAGACTAGACTGTGACTAGTCTATTGTTGGCTTGAGGCCCTGAGCTACCCATGTTTTTAAATAAAGATACATGATGTCCTTTGTTATTTTAGACTAGCCTATGACTAGTCCAGTGTTGGCCTGGACTAGCCTTGTATGGATTATCCACTGTTGGTCTGGGCTAGCTCCTTTATGAATATATAGATATGACTCAGATTCCATTGTTAGTCTGGGCTAGCCCTATACGTGTAGATATGATTGTAGTCATGACTACTACACTGTCACTGGGCTAAATGTAGCCCTGTTCTATTAAAGTCACTTGTCATTTGCACCTGTCCATCTCATAGTGATAGCAATTATGCAGGGGCTGAGGGCAATTGTACCCCCCATGCCTGAAAAAGCCACCCCCCCCCCTCCAAAAGAGGTCACCCTATCATCCAAAAAGCCACCCCCCCCCCCCCCCCACCCCACCCCCATCATATCAGAAAAAGCACTGGTCACTATATTAGCTTGAGGTTAAATGCAAATTATTCAACAGAAATAAGGAAAATGTGCTTTGTTTTGTTATAATTTTGTTTTGCTTTGCTTTGTTTTGCTTTGTTTTGTTTTTGCAACCTTCTCTCTACCCTAACATAACACACCTATTCTAACTACCAGTCCACACCCTATACACCATGTGTCATTCATTCATATTATTACTAATGGCTAACACAACATCTGTCATACAGCAGAGCTATTATCAAGCAATCAATACCGGTTTGTGGTATAATATGAAATCCATACTTCCGAGCTCAACTGCAGTGTGTCATACATGTTACAGTATACCTTTGATCAATGATGAAATATCACATAATATACTATTTTGATACATTTCAGATTTCCTCATAAATAGAGGGTATTTGAATTGTTAATTTGTTTGAGAAACGTGTAACACATTTGCAAAATATAGTTTGTTCAATTTGTTTTTGTGCAATATGATACTGTATATTAATTCATGTACATATACACTTTTTTTAAAGATGACATCACAATATTGTAACATTAATAGTAAGGTAAATTATGTAACAAAGGGCAAGAAATAGAAAAGTGCAAAATCAAGTTTCCTTTATCAAAACTTGTTTTGGGTACTTATTTATGTTTACATCATAGGTATACTGTAGTTATACTTTTGTCAATAAAACAAGTTAGAGTTTGTTTGATGGTACAAAATACAAATGACTGATTCTTTGATTTTTATCAGTATCTTTTACAATTAAGTTTGAGGCTTGATGAACTAATTCACTTATTGTGTAACTAATAAGTTAGCAATTTTCAACATTTAGACATTAGACAAGACATATTTGTATAAAAACAAATGTTATTTCAATAGATTTTTTTTTTAAGAATTTGAACAAACTAGATCATTGATACAATAACCAACAAACACATAATGAAGTTGATAAAACTAATACTATCTTCAACAGGAATATAGGATACTTATAATAAAAAACTATAGCATACAAATGCAAGGACAAACTAAATTTCCAAACATATTAAATAACAATTGTGGTGTACGAATTGAAATTCTTTCAAGTTTCATAATATAATAATCTGACTCTAGACTTTTGTCTACAGAACTCCAGGAAGAACTCTGAACTTGATTATCTTGAAACAACAGAAATAATGACAATATTTATATTTTTCAACTTCAAAAGCAAAAACTAAATTGTTTGCATTGATTGTGTAAAAAGGATAATAAAGTCATGGATATGAGCACAACCATAATTTTGCAGAGTTGCAATTACTGACTTTGTCAAGTTGCCCACGATAACAAATTATGACTTTATGTGGAAGTGACTTACCCACACATTGCGGATGGGTAACCCCTTCAATACCCCGCTGGCGCTGCTGGCCCGGTTAACTGTACCCCAACCGTGCCCTAACTTACCGGTAGATTCACCACACCAAAATCAGAGTCTACCAATGTAAAGTTACATTTGGGTCCAATATTTTGATAAATCAATTGAATGTCATCTTACCTTGTCGCCTGCAAACACAGATCAAAGTCCAATCGTATCACGTTGATACTGACATCAGGAATTAAATAGAGAACGGCGAATTTAAAATGATAATTCCGATTTTATGCTCATCAACATTATAAGAGACACCGATCCACTTTGTATACTTCGCGATTCCTCCTTGACTATACTATACTTTACGTACTACTACTGCAGTACTGACTCACAGTAGAGTGCATTGGAATTGGAGCTGTGGTATATTTGGAGCGCGGAAATGTAATGGGTTGGCCATGGATGACTCGAGCCCAAACTATGCGCCCATCAGTCCGCTGTTTTATCACCGGGTGTGCGTACGTACAGCGTCAGGTGCATGATATGTGCAGTCGTAATCTGGATACCGAACAAGTCGCACGATACCCATTGTAAACACCATCGCACGTGTGGGCGGATCGTTCCACTTTTGTAGGTGAAAATAGGTAGTATAAAATACTTCTGGTAATATTTATGGTTGACAGGTATTACACATCAACATTATACACGCAATTAGATGTGTAACATATTAATTTAAAAACATATTATTTACTGTTGAGGGTAATTTGATGAGTTCATAATGCTAATGGTACTAATTGTATTGATCCCCCATTAGATAAAATCGACGATCCCAAAACTTTTCTTCGGGAACTTTTACAATGTCTTATCGCAAGTAATGTGATGTAATCACCACATCGGAGCAATCAACGTTATTTACTGAAACCCCGAATGATTGTGACGTAATGGGGGTAACAACTGGGGCGCGCAGTCTCCATTATAATCCAAACAAAGCAAGGTACAGATTTTCAATTATGAAACAAAATCGAAATAAAACAGACTGAGACTTTTTTTAATACTTTTGAAAAAGTATTTTGCAATGCATACAAATATTACACTGAACCATGTCAAGTAAGAATGAAACACATTATAATAATAGGTATACATTTTGTTCTCATTAATTTGCACAAGGCCAAGGCCTTAAAGCAAAATACCTCACCTTTTAGCTGAAATAAATTCTTTTCTGCAGGAGTCGAACTAACAAAAACATTAAAATATTGCTAAATCACGCAAATACACTGTAAGTATAGTGTTACATATAACACATTCAGTCAAGCCCGGACGAAGGCCTACATTACAGTCTGCATATTTTACTTTTGAGGAGCTCCAACACAACTTTCTTTTCCAAAGAAACTTACGCAAACACAAACACAAAAACAAAAAGACAAGACTCAAAGTCAAGAAGGCACAGTTGACACCATAGGCGTACCCAGGGGGGGGGGGTTGAACCCCCCCCCCCCTTTGACCAAAAATGTACTGTTTTGGGGGGTTTGAACCCCCCCCCCCCCCTTTACCACTTGTAGATGGTCTTGAGACCACATTTTAGCGCTCTCGACCATCATTGCCGATGGTCTTGGTCTTGAAAATGTTGAAGGATCTCGGTCTCGACCTCAAAATTTGGAAGGAACATGGTCTCGGCCTTGAACATTTTGAAAGTTCTCGGTCTCGGCTTCAAAAATTCTCAACGGACCCCCCCCCCCCCTTACACGATTCTCACCCAATGGTCTCGGTTTCAACCTCGAAAAATGTTGACCGGTCCTGGTCTCGGCCTCAACATTTTGAAGGTACTTGGTCTCGGCTGCGAAAATTTTCTAACCCGCTTACACAACTCATTGAAAATGTTGAAGGATCTCGGTCTCGACCTCAAAATTTGGAAGGAACATGATCTCGGCCTTGAACATTTTGAAAGTTCTCGGTCTCGGCTTCAAAAACTCTCAACGGACCCCCCCCCCCCCCCCCCCCCCCCTTACACGATTCTCACCCAAGATTCTCGGTCTCGGCCTCGAAAATTGTTGACTCGGCCTCGGCTTTGAAAAATTGTCTACGGACACTCCCCCCCCCCCCCCCCCCCCCCCCCCCCCTTACACGATTCTCACCCAAGATTCTCGGTCTCGGCCTCGAAAATTGTTGACTCGGCCTCGGCTTTGGAAAATTGTCTACGGACACTCCCCCCCCCCCCCCCCCCCCCCCCCCCCCCGCTTATACAATTCTCAACCAATGGTCTCGGTTTCAACCTCGACAAATGTTGACCGGTCCTGGTCTCGGCCTCAACAATTTTGAAGGTACTTGGTCTCGGCTGCGAAAATTTTCTAACCCGCTTACACAACTCTCAACCAATGGTCTCGGCCTCAGAAATTTGGCTGATGAAATAACCCCCCCCCCCCCCTTGAAAAAATCCTGGGTACGCCAGTGGTTGACACACATAATCATTATAAGACTACACCTCAACATACGTCCAAACGCACAGACTACACGTACACACAACATGGACCCTTAGTAGGGTCCATACATAAAAACACATACGCACACTAAAACACATACACAAAATCAAAATGAAATATGAAAACATCATCGACAAAAATTACACGTTCAATGGTAGAAATACACACACACTTACACAGACATACAATATAGACTAAACATGGAACACACACGCTCATGCGCATACAAACATACACATTCAAACATATGCGCACATGCACATGTACATACAAACATACACGCACACGCACATACAAACACTTCGTTACTGACGGAAACATGATAGCAGGTTGCTTTTATTTCCGGAGAGGCCGAATTTACATTTGGTAATTTCCTGTTCAGTCTGTTTCAGACCGAAAATGCATTAAAACAAGAATACATGATGTTGCTGTATATATCACTGTAGTGAGAAGTACAAGAAAGCTACAACCAAAAAGGGAGAAAATATCAAATAGATTGGGAATCAAATTGAAAATATTTGTATTTGATTTACCTCTCCATGTAAACAACATTTAGAAGAAAGATTAGATGATGGGCATGGACCTTAAAATCAATAAACGCAACTTAAAGGAAAGCATCAATATTCAAATTAGAAATTTTAATAAAATCATGTTGATGTAATCTTTAAAATAATGATATTCTGAAGAAGGAAAAACAATGGGCATGTACGATTTCAAAATAAAATAAAATAGAAAGGTATCGGAATAAATTATATTAATGCATATAAAGAGTTTTCCATTCTATTCAAGCTTTTGCTTTGCAGGCTTCCCATATTTCCGATTTAATTGATTGTACTATACCAATACTAGTCCATCATATTTACGTAATTATGTCATATTTTATTAATTTTGCATTTTAATATTTTGTAATTTGATGTTGTTGTTTTATATATAGGAAATAAAATAAAAATTTAAACAAATTATTGTATAAAATGAATATGTCTGGTACTGTATAACACAATTAACATCTCCGCTGAAATATATACCCCTGGAATTTAAACCGTTCAGGACTGGTCCAAAACATACTCGGGCAGGAGTCTATGTGGAAAATGCATGTTATAGCAGAATCAGTCAGTTTTGAATGGGTTATATAAAAGAAAGAGGTGATGTAAGTTTTATAATACAATACAGGTCCTATATACCGCATATCAAATTATGTTGACAGCATGCTTGATATAAGGTATATAGGGCCTAATAATAGTTTGTTTCGCATCGCTAATAAGAACAAGAGAAGCCCGTATAGTGTGAATAGGTTAGTGACGACACTCTGACACTGATAGGCACCCAATACGTCATAGGAAACCTTTTATGAATATCTCGACCTGCTTAGGAGTTCTGTCGAGGATTTGTACGATAGAAACTCTGGAAAAGAAGAAAAAAAACAATAACACATGAATAGATTATGTATGATGGTGATAAGAAACATATAAATGGAACCCCGAGTTTGATTACGATACAAGCGCATTGCGGTTGTCTTTCTGTAAGACAATTAAGCCACAACTGATGTTCTATACCCAGGTGTAGTGACCCGAAAGGATGCATAACGTGGTTCCGCATGCGCGTAACTGCAGGCGACTGGCTGGTATACTCCCTAGCGAGTGGATAGTGTGCCGTTTGTGTGCAGGAATGATTACATTCTGTGTCTGTAACCGGCCTATTTGATATGAAATTTCTTCAATGTTCTGTTATCTCTAGCTACAGTAATACTTTCAGACAATGTCATATAATCCCTAACATGACTTAATGGGATATCAATGACTGGTAAACGAGTGAGACAGATTAGTTCCGCTACATCGACGGAAGAGCGCTTATCTTAAAAAAGATTAGTTTTTTTTTTATTTTCAGTTTCTGATTTGTTTAGGCTTCTCGTCCAACACAAAACAATTAGAGTGCAAAACGCTGCTACAATAAAATGGCGCAATTCTGTACCCTAAAAGTGCATTTGTGCACCCCATAATGGTGCAGACCCCACTTTTGGGTGCAAAATTGCACCCGTAAAATAATGTGCTGCTATTGTAGCAGCATTTTGTACCCTTAAGGATGAAAATTTGAACCTTTATTTCTTAGTGTATGGGCCTTGCATTTTTAGTAAGGGTGCACATGTTTTCACCAAACGAGAAAAAAGTCTTCGCCATTTACGTATTCGAATATGGTCTCCTCTGCCCATTTTCTCGCAAGTTTTTTTTTTTTTTTTTGGGGGGGGGGGGGGGGAGTAGGGGCACCTGGGGGCACAAACAAATAGTGGGGCACGTTACCCCCACCCCCCCCCCCCCCCCCCCCGCCCCCGTAGCTACCCCCTCAAGTTCCCGTTGGCCAGGCAACGGACAAAGGATAAATAAGAAGAGTGAGAGGGGTAATAGAGGGGAAAGCATTTTACAAAATGTTTGGCTTTTGCACATAAGGGTTAATAGTGATTCTGCCAAGAAAATGCGAATTTTGAAGAAGAAAAAAATTGGCTGTGGATTGGAAGTGGCACCAAGACATCGCT